>MU617360.1:0-14924 GCA_025201705.1 Dissophora ornata
GGGGGGGGGATTCAGCGATGGCTTTCTGTTACCTCGGGATATGGCGACTGATTCAGACGCGTGCTGTGTGGTGATGTTTGTTCTGCAGAGACAAAATTCTTTGAGGGAATCTCTTCATCTTAGTTACTTCAACAAACAGCCCCGATTCTCCCTTCCTCTCCTAACTTTTGTCATCTACCCTCGGCCCCTGCCGTTTGCCCTTCTGATCCCACCATTGGCTGCTCCCCGCCTTAGTTGTTAGCTCCTTTCCAAGCTCGCTCTATTACTCCTCTTCTTCTGGCTGCTGCAAATCTGTCCGAATGGCAACATACAATCGCCCAGCCCCCAAGAGTGGAAAAGCCGTGTTTGTCCAGAGGTAATGAATGCGGCGAAGCTGCAAAGATGGACAGGGTCTTGGGGTGTTTTTTCCCCTCCTCCCCTTGCTGCTGCTGCTGCCTTGCAGAGCGTGATGAGAGCCACAGCGCACAGGATCCTACAGGAATCGCGAGCAGCAAGACCTGCTTTTGCGAATTGTTGGGGGGTACCCACGGAAGACATTGCACAAGCATAGGATTGCTACAAATGACATGAAGGATCCAGGTCCCGAATCATCATGTATCGTGTCTGGACAGTCGATGATTCCATAAGAAAGTGTGTCGTCATTCCTCATCGCTGCTCGGGCTCTAGATCGGGAACGTGAACAATGCTAGTTCGTACGCGTCAAGAACGAGGGCGTCAAGGGACTGTGGACTCGGATATGTATCAATGCCTCACTGACCCATGAATTCTGTTGGTCGCGTTCTACGCTTTCCATAGAGGTGGAAAAGGCAAATGGGGTGCCCAACCTCCGGCAGGAGCTAGTCAGACAGGACTTTCGCCAAGCAACCCCGCCCCTCAGTCTTCGGTCCCCAATGTGACATCCTCCCCCAACAAGGATGTCCTCGTTAGTGAGGTGGACTCGAAGCACATGCACGATCGTATGCTGTTCCTTTTGTCAAACATGATCGTAAGGCACCGAACAACCTCCCCTCGATGAACCAAGAGAGCAAAGGATCCTGGCAGTCAGAGTCACTAATCAGACGTTTCAAAATTTAGGGCATGAGCGTGGAGATCACCGTCAAGAATGGATCCAAGTACGAAGGAATCTTTCACACAGCTTTCACCGAAGGCGAGCTTGGAGTTGTTTTGCGACTAGCCAAAATCACCTCAGGAAAAGACAAGAAGGATGGCGCACCTTTGGTCAGCCAGATAATCATTCTGGGAAAGGAATGCATGGCAATCAACGTCTTGGATGTCGATTTCGTTCCTCACGAACGATCTGGACCAGAGCGTGGCGAGCGTGAAGGTAATACGGAAGGAGATAATTAACAGCGTGTAGCACGAGTCGTCCAAGCATTCGAATCAATCCTCACATCGTCAAACCGAACATCCTATTAGGTTTCAAGACTGACACGGACATTAGTCGATCAGGAGAGATCAAGGAAAGGGATTTGAAAAAGTGGGCCCCCGACGAACAGCTGACCTTTGGCGGCATTGAGGATGGTCTCGGGGATGGTCGTGGCAATGGCAGGGCCGGCTGGGACCAGTTTGCAGCAAATGAGCGACTCTTTGGTGTCAAGACTGACTTTGATGAGGAGCTCTACACCACCAAATTGGATCGGTCTGGGGCCGACTTCAAGGCTCGTGAACAGCAGGCTATCCAGATCGCCAATGAGATTCAGCAAAGCGTCTCGACCAACGTGCACATGCGAGAGGAGCGCGGCCTGGCTGTAGACGACAGCGGACTTGACGAGGAGGACCTGTATGGCGCTGTCGTTCGCGAGCCTATACCTGTTTCTAACAAGTACATGCCCCCCGCGATGCGTCGCCAGCAGGAACTCAACCAGCAAAAGCGCACCCCCACATCTGCGCAGTCACCCGCTCGATCGCCAGCACCCACGCCGCAAGTGCCATCTGCGCCTATAGCCCAAGGCAGCCAGGGTGTGCAGCCAACAAATGCTCCAGCTCAGCAGAACCAGCCCTCCCCATCGCCAAAACCGGCGCCAACCGAGAAGACGCCCACTGCACCTGTTAGTGGCGCTGGAGCGTCCGTCAGTCGTTCGAACTCAACTAAAGGGGGCAATGCTCAGTTCAACTTGAACGATCTTCGTACCCACAACCCGGTCTCGACAATTGCAAATGCTGCTACCATTCAGGGATCCAAAAACCAACAGATCCCCGACCACGCAGTAGACGCTAAGCAGATTGAAGACAATCTAGCAAAGTTCAAATTGACTGCGCGTACTTTTGCAACGAACGACAAGGCACTCGTCAACCAAACTAAGATGGGATTAACGCAGCGCAGGTCAGAGCTAATTCAACAGAAGAAGGATGGGCTGGCAGCAGAATTGAAGCAGTTTGGGAAGGAACTAACGGTGCGTTTACTGGATATGAATACCATCTGTTCGCCGTTTCTGGCAGCTATGGTTTGCTTGCCCAACCCTCCATCAAAAGATGCTAATTGACACTTGCAAAATCTATCATTGTTCATCTAAAATCTACGACTCATAGAAAAAGCTGAATACGCCTGTACCCGATGACGTCAAAGAAATCTTTGGCAAGAAGAGCGACCAATCCTCTGTTGCTGAGAAGCCCAAGGAGACTCTGGCAGCAAAGACCACAGATGTGGAGAGTGCACAGGAAAAGAAAACCCCCATCACCGAGAACAAGGACGCGAATACGGACGCGACCAAGCCCTCTGCGACCAGTCAGACACCTGTAGCCGCAGAGAAATCTGCCGCAGACAAGGCAAAGTCTGGTAGCTCATTCAAATTCAATATCAAGGCCTCCGTATTCAAGCCAAACGTCAATGCCGCACCATTTACGCCTTCCTTTGCTTCGGCTGAGAGGAAGAGCAACGCTACAGTTCCTGGAGTTGCAGATAAGAACCTGTTCTTTGGAAAGCCGATCAAGAAGGGACCTCTGTCCCTTGAAGAGTCCATGTCACGACCTTTCAAGAAAGGTCAAACCAGTCCCAGTCCAGCCAGCATCACTCCGATTTGGCCTTATGGACAGCGTGCATTCCGCCATTTGTTTCAGGTGACGAATCGATATGAGGAAGACATGCTGTATAATCAGGGCATGGGACAGCATGGAGGAAACAACGTTGGTGGTTATTACTCAATGGCGCCCTACAACTATGGACCCTCGGGACAATTCGGAGTACCACCACCTATGACCATGGCCGGGCCTAATCATATGGTGCCTTTCCTAGCGACTGCTGGACCTGTCCCATTCTCGCAGCCCCCGCCACCACCAGGCATGCCCCATTCTGGTGCAGGACCTGCATACCCGCAGATGGCACCTACTTCATCAGGTAGGGGATGTTTTTTTTTTTGCATGCATGCATGTATGCGTTCTGTGGCGACTGTGTGAAAGTCTAACAAAGTTCTCATGACCTAGCTCACTATCCCCCGCAAGGCTTTGCACCTAACCGTGCAGGAATGATCCCGCCGGGAGGCATGCACATTCATATGTATCCATACCCGCCCACGCCCCATGGTAGAGTCTGAATGCCGCGCATATCCGGGCGACTTGCAGCATGCATGCAAAATGCAAATGACTGATATACTATTGCTACCACATGCAACTTAGGCGGACCTGTGATGATGCGGTATCCTCCACCTGACATGATGCCACCCATGGGACCCAACAGTATGATGATGCACCATAGGCCTATTGGTGTGGACCCTCAAATCATGCACTATCCACCTGGAGCACGAGAGGCTGGCACTGATGAAAGTAAGTCAACCACACTCTGCTGACATGAATTTCCGTAACCACATCACTAACATTCGAGACATTTTCTTCTTGACGTGTATAGGAGCCTCAGACGCGAACACTGGTAGTTAGATGGCCCAACGCAATGTGTGGACCTTTCCAATGCTACGCAGTATCATTAGAGGACACACTTTAACATATTTCTTTCAAAAATAAAAGAAAAAAAAAAAAAAAAAAAAAAGACGCCCGTTGTGCAAACGAATCTTCAATGATCACAGTGGTTAGTCTAGAAAACTATGACCAAGGGGTGTAACATGAGAATGTATTTGAGGAATAGACGGCCTACATGTCCCTGAAGATTTTAGGCGAACTGGTTAGCTAATTATCTCCTGCAGTCTTTTTCAAAGCTGAGTCGCTAGACTACTTTTTTTGTACAAGCATTTTCAGCGGAGTTGGTTGATACATCGTTTTTTTATTATTTTTTTTTTGGTACATGTACACTTTACCCTGTGCTCTGGACCTTTGTAGAGTTGAATGAGCTGATAAAATCAAGTCTTTGGCAGAGAAGCATTGGCATCAAGATTGTTCCTACGGTCTGCAGAGTTGGTTGGCAATGGGTTCAAATGTGACTATCTCTCGCAAGGAAAGGATAATTTCATCATTTCAACTTTTTCAAGTAGCGCTCCTCGTCTGCAATGTATTCTTGGCCAAGCGGCACTAGTGAGATTCCATTGTCATGAACCTAGCCAGATCAGGCTAGGGTCCGGCCTCCCCCCCATCGAGCGGCCAAGAGAACGGTCGATCATAGCTCACTGGAAAAGGTTGGTCAAGTTGACAGATGAGGAAAAGCTCCAGTGAATCAAATATCTGGCAGAATCAATGTACAGTAACATGGATGTTGAAGCTGTGATTCGTCCAAATGGCGTTTTCAAGCCCCGCCCAATTCATCCACGAGGTTAAAAAGTCCCATGTCAGTCGATTGCCCAAAAGCAACCACAAATCGGCCTATTCTTTCGTCGACCCGGGACCCCCGGTGCAGACAGCTGACTCCGAACCGTGTTTTAGATTTTTTACATCTGTGGAAACTATTGCCATGCGACAGGTGCTTGTTTTTCATGTGCGAAATCAAGATGCGCACTCGAGGTATGGTTCTCCAAGCGGACTTGGGGGGAGGAGGCCGGCCTAGGAAATGAGAGGTGCACTCGACCACAAAACTCTCCGACGACATCGAGATGGATTTCCGTCCGCATCTTCGACTTGCACGACGTCAGTAGGTTGCTGTGGAGATGCTGACCCATACAACCATGTGCTTCAATATAATCTATCATTTCTTCATATACATAATACACATACGCATGCTCATTCTTGTTATCATGTACTGTACTACTACATCATACAGTGTTTACCAGAAAGACTACGCCGGACTCGCCATGTCCATCAACATTTTTCCAAAGCTGGAAACGTGATACTGAGTTATTGTTTTCAGTGTTGCTCCCCGCACTCTCTTGCCTGCTGTCGCTTCCAGAACGGGCCCAAGCTTCCGGCCTCCGACGGAGATGCCTATGCAGTGACACCAATCTTCCTTCACCGCGACTAGAAAAAGAATTAAAGTTCGACAAATATGGGGTGCCCACGCTCTCGGTGTTAGACAATAAGGGTAGTGGGTCGACTGAATCGCACGCGCATGCTCCCTTGCCTTCATGTGGTCACTGAGCACCACCATCCGCGGCGGATGGTGCGCGACTGTGGGCTGTTCTGGCACGTCGGGTCACTGACCCTTACAGCAAAACATAGACGGGCGGTGCATCGCGCATGAGAGCAGATGCACAGGAGCAAGGGCGCCTTGTTTTACAGACATCGTGTAGAGACAATTATGGGGTGGTGCGAAAGGAAAGAAGACAACGACAGCCGTAGCCGTAAACTTGAGCTGATCTTTCTGTCATCCTGCTCATGCTGGCACTTCTCCGTGGGTAGTTGCCTGCTTGGATCGGCGGTATGTAATCGTACGTTCTGTGTGTGCATTAGCCCAAACGCCTCTCGCATTTAGTTCCGCTGTTCCTTTTTGGAAGCGCCACTTCGCAGTCGTTGCCCCGTCCCTTTCACTTTCCAGTCCCTTTTACTTCGCCCACTGGTCCCACAAGTCCACAGCCATCCTGTCATCCATGCATGCCCAGGCGCCCACAAAGGCTATGTTCATGTTCTATGGCAAGGACTTGGGGCTGCTCCTGATCATACTCGCCACGATCTCCTTCTTCAATACCCTCGAGCCTTCCCACCACCAGTTTTCGGCCCAGGATATGAGCACCCAGCGCCTCTTTGCTAAGAAGGAAACCATAAACGTCGCACAGCTGTCTCTGTAAAAGATGTCCTGTTCCGGTTTGCCGATTGTGCTTAAGGCGACAGATGTTAGAATCCAGCCCCTCGTAAATCGTGTAGTCGCGCCACAAATCGCGCTCAAGATCCTGGTTGGAGGTCAACTTATCCACACCGGAGTCACCGAGCTGTAGTAGTGACTACTTCTTGTCCATCGTCGTCTGCAGGTGGTTTATCTGTTAGACTATCCCCCCAACGACGAAATCACGTATACCCCATATGATAATAGGCAAAAAAAAGAGGACAACTTTGGGAGGACCCCGGGTCCCAAGTACCAGGCTTACAACTTTTCTTTATTCGTTGTTACTATGTATTGAAAGCTTGCATTCAATTCAAGAGAGGCGGGATATATATGGATATGGAGGGGTGCACTATGGAATACCATGATATTCTTTGTAACAATTGCGTGTTCCACCCAGGCACAAAGGCACATCGCAGAACCCACACCTCTCTGTCCTCCCCCTCCCCCTTCTCAACAGGGTCAGGAACATACAGCTGATGAATGACCTTGGCTCCTTGGACCTTCCACCGATGCAGAGTGAAAACTGTCACTGGCATCGTCTCCAGTTCGTTCTGTCCCTCTGTAATAGCCCATCTGGCCGTATAGGTGGTGGGATGTCCAAAGCCTGTTCGAACTTGTGTCAGGCCAAAAGCTGTACCATCGAGCAACGGCTGGTCTTGCCTCTCTCGTGAAATCAGCAGACGAGTGTGCTCCGACACCTTAATCTGACTGTCTTCCTCAGACGACGTACCAGATAATTTCTAGCACTTGTTCCGATGACGAAATGTGGGTTGTTGAACCTGTCTGGGATGGTGACAATCTTGAACGCCTTTGGATATTGGGAAGTCGACTGGTCATTTGGTACGCTGGTGTGGTGTGTCATTACAGATTCCGCATGCGGGTCTTGTGCCCTGTCCGTCAAATAGTGCTCAGTACAGATGATTTTTGTCTGCTTGACTCCTGTGGCAACAACGGCACCTACAAGATGACCCATCCTAGATGTCTTGCTGCAACAGGATAAGCTACATGATAATACTATATAAGAACCGATCTGACAGTATCAGCTTTTTCCACCTGCTCCTCTCCGACCCCTGAACCCTGACCACGACTTCTACACCCGCCTTGTGTCATCACCTCAATGTGATCCTGGTTGAGTGCATCCTCATATCCATCTGGCACTGATGGATGGTTAGAAGTGTCATTGGAGTTGCACAATGGGTAAAGGCCGAGAGAGTGGCCTTGTGGGATAATAACTCGGAGTTGCTCTGCAGCCCCTTCTGATATAAACGACGCAGTCTTGACACCAGGTCCACGCAGCAGGTAGGGTTTCAGTCTGCCGTAGGAAGCATCGCCTCAACTGTCAAATCTCCGCATAATGCTTGGAGTAAGCGACGTTTCTGCTGTTTGTTTTCCTCCTTTGTCTCCCTTTGAGCATTCACACCAGTCTTGAGCAGAGCCTAGGGCTTTTTCAGATGCCGCTGTTCATCGACTTCTTGGTCTGGCGGTCGTGTGGTCAATCCAGGAGGGTCCTGTCCATGGTAGGTATAGCTGGCAGTAATAGACGAAGCTGCAATAGCGCTGACTTTGGCGGAGATGAACACTGCAGGAGGCGCATTGGAATATTTGGTTGAGGTGTCTCCATGCCTTGCATTCATGGAATCCATGTGTGCCTGTTGTGGAGTGTCGGGTCTTTGTCCTACAAGGCTTTGAGCAGTGAGGTCTTGTAAGCCATTGAGCATCGGACACTCGACGGTATCGGCATTGTTTTTTCTCTGTTCAGTCGACCACCTAACGTAACATAACAAATATTAATCATAAGTCTCCACCTCTTCGTTGCATTTGCATTCACTCGACTGTTTACCTTCATACACGTCCACCACCTGCGTAAGTTGGCCTCCTTCCCTCGTAGTGGTGGTTGCTCTCATGTTGTATCCATGGGTGCAATCCTTCAAAATCCAATCGCTTATAAAGGCTATGAATCGTGAGTTACGCGAGAAACGACGATCAAAGTGCAGGAGCCGATACTTGGCATATTTTTGGACACTGTATGAGCCTGCTCCTCTGTGCGATCCTTCCATCTTGCATGCCAAAATGCAAAATTCTGATATCCAAAAGGATAAAGCTCGGGGATGAGCATGGCGAGATGTGGGAGTTGGCGAAATTTAAAAGGTCTCCAGTGGCTGCGCTCCTTCCAACATTGACATCAGCCATGTCAGTATTTAGCTTCACGCGGTCCCTGTCCAGCAGCCTGGGGAGCGAGAGCAACGTTTGGGCGAGCCTCATCAGCAGGCACAAGGTGTTCTTCTACATGGGGTCCTCCTTCATGAACAATCAAGGATTCGACATCTTGGATGATTAGTCTACTGTCTACTCGCCGCATCCAAATTTATCAATGTCATCTGAGCAGCAAATAATCAGGGGACTGATGGACTGTGTCTCATGTGAAAGGAAATTCTTTTTTGTGAGCGTTGGCACTGGGCGTAATAGATTTGCTTCGCCATCGTGTTTGACGCCTCAGAATTTCATTTCTTCATTCCCGGTATATTCTTAATACATCATCCCTGACACTGCAAGCCCACATACTTACTCACACTCACACTCACTCACACTCACACTCACTCACACTCACACTCACTCACACTCACACTCACTCATACTCACACCCACTCACTCACACTCACATTCTCTCACTCACAATCGCACTCACACTCGTACGCGTACACGCTTTTGCACCAAGTAAGTCTCTCTTTGAATAAATGAAGTCGGTGCGGCATTGGAGCTGCGGCACCCTGACATGAACTTTGTGTCAGCTCAGCTGTATTCGCTAGCCTTGTACTCCGCTTTTCCCTGAACTGCACATCCATGCCTTGAACAGCCTGTTTACAAACGATAACATCCTGTCTTGTAGAAGAATACAGCGATCTTTGCGTGTAAGCATGTCCGAGGTTCCAATGAACCACTTTCCAGATTCATGGGGAAAGCTAGGCGAAATTCCGCTCCCTAGTCTTGAAACTCGTATTGGAAGAGGAGCGTTTGGCGAAGTGTACCTATGGAACAAGAAACGTACCCAGATGGCCGTGAAGAGGATCCGGGTGACCAACGGGTGTGCCACAGACATCGAGAGAGAGATGAATATTGTATCCCGGCTGGCACATAAACACATCATCCAATGTTATGGCGTGGACCGTGATGCCAACTACGTGTACATCATCACGGACTATGCTGAAGGTGGAAATCTCAGCGATGCCGTGCCAAGACTGGACTGGGAGAACAGAAAGAGAATCGTGGCCGAGGTGGCGCTTGGATTGGCATACCTGCATCGCCAAGGCGTCGTCCACCGAGACATCAAGGGAGCCAACATCTTGTTGACGAAGCACGACGAGGCCAAGTTGTGCGACTTTGGGCTTGCCAAGGTCATAGCCTCGGCTACCTGTGCCTCAACATACACGTCAAAGGGAACTCTGAGATGGATGGCACCAGAATTGAGGAAGGCCCGACCCAAGTACTCTGTCAAGTCCGATATCTTTGCACTCGGTGTCGTTATGCAAGAATTGGTGGATGGAGACACACCACTGGATTACGCAGAGATCATGGAAAGATGTCTCGACAAGGATCCTGAAAAGAGGCCCACTTTAGAGGCGATTGTACATACCTTCCAGGTTGCACCTCAAATACATGACATGTCTGTACTTGCGGTCCGAAACGGTGCTGTAGAAGGCAGCCAGACTGAAGAGGAGCAGTATTTATGGCCCATCATGGAGAATTTGCTGGCAGAAGTTTATTTCCACGGAATTGGAGTCGATGTCAATCGCGCGGAGGCTGCCGAGAGATTCAGGAGAGCTGCTAGCATGGGCCACAGGGAAGCCCAGTTTGCTTTGGGGGAGATGTATCATGATGGAGACAGTGTCCTCCGCGATTACGCCAAGGCTGTGGAATGGCTCCAGAAGGCCGCTGACCAAGGACATGATATTGCGCAGAATAACCTTGGTTTATCATATCTTGACGGTGGAATGGGTGTGACACAAGATTACCGCCAAGCATTGGACCTATTCCAAGCAGCAGCATACCAGGGTAATCCCAGTGCGTGCTGTAATTTGGGATGGATGTACCTCCATGGGCACGGCGTCGCGAAAAACAAGGAAGAGTCCTTACGATGGTTTCGCGAAGGTGCTGAACGAGGATGCTCAGCAGCGCAGTTCAACATGGGGGTTTGCTATATCCATGGTATAGGCGTGAAAGAGGACTATGCAGAAGCTGCAAAGTTCATGTCTATGGCTGCCACTCAAGGGCATGCAGAGGCCCAGTGCAAGCTGGCTCTCATGTATGCGAATGGCGTAGGCGTTTCCCGGGATCGCCTTGAGTCCCTAAATTGGTGGCGTAAAGCAGCCGAGGAGGGACACATGGAGGCGCAGTGCCACATCGGTCGCTTGTATATCGAAGGGAACAGTGATTTTGGTATTCGCAAAAACCAATCGAAGGGCCTTATGTGGTTGAAAAAAGCGGCGGAACAAGGACATGAAGAGGCTCAATATTTCTATGGAATGATACGCATTAATCTAAATTAATAAATTAGTAATTACTTCGCCCATGGCGCATCTCCGGAATATAAATAAATGGCAATTCGGGGCATACACCTCTCTCCCAACAACATTATTCAGCACATCCCTTCTGCTCGCTCTCTGACGATTCTTTTACACGCAAGGCAGGTTTAACGCACGGCAAGAATCCATTTAGTTTAAATTATAGTTTGACATGACATGTCCCTAAATAACATCGTACCGGCGGCACTCCTTGAATGCTATCTAGTAGACCAATCCACATTAGTATCATCGTCCGAACACAGTTAGCAAGATGGAGAATATAAAACTGGGAGTTAAATTAGGTCACGGTAGCCAAGCAGAGGTTTTCAAGGCCAAGTACGGACTCGATGACGTGGTGGTCAAGAGGTTTCTCGATTCGACACATGAGGACTCGAGGCGAGAGTTGGGAATCGTCAAGCAGTTGCACAACAGGCACATCGTCCAGTTCTATCATGTGCAACAAGACATGCTGGTGATGGAGTACGCAGAGGGTGGCAGCCTGACTGACGCCATACTGAGTGGCGTCATTGTTAACTGGGATACCAAGACACGAATTGCCAAGCAAGTCGCGTTGGGTTTGGCCTATCTACACCTCCTAAACATCATCCATTGCGACCTCAAGAGCGCCAATATTGTTCTCACAATGCATGGGGATGCCAAGATATGTGATTTCGGACGAGCGCGCATGGTTGGGCAGAGTGGCGGACATGGCGGTACGCTTCCATGGATGGCGCCCGAGCTGTTCCTGAATCCACCACAATACTCAACAAAGTCCGATGTTTATGCATTGGGTATGGTTATGTGGGAAATGGCTTCCGGATGCACGCAGCCGTATCAGGAGCATACGCATGACGGCGTGGTCGATTGCATTACGAATGGGTATACCGAGGAAATACCAGACGACACACCCGGGGCGTATGCAGCCTGTATCCACGAGTGCTGGCATCAAGAACCTGAAGAAAGACTAGCTGCGGTAGATATACTTCCAGATATCAAGATCGTATCACCAGATCTGAATGTCGACGATCTAGGGAGCCCAGAGGACGAATACGACGATGATCTGCGATTTATTTCGCAGGCTGTTAGGAAAGGAAATCAGGATGTTTACAGTGACCTAGGAGTCATGTGCGCCAATGGTAAAGGAGTGAAAAAGGACTGTACCAAGGCTATGGAGTGGTTTCTTAAGGGAAGCGACGCTGGAGATTCAATGGCAAAGTTCAACCTTGGGAACATGTACCGCGGTGGTCATGGTGTTGAGCAGAACTATGACAAGGCCATGAAGTGGTATCTCGAGGCAAGTGCTGGTGGAGTGGCGCGTGCCAAGTTCAACATCGGCAACATGTACGAGGGAAGTCTCGGTGTTGAAAAGGACTACGACAAGGCTATGGAGTGGTATCTCAAGGCAAGCGATGGTGGATGTTCAGATGCTGACTCGAACATCGGCGACATGTACTTTAGTGGTAGGGGTGTGACACAGGACAATGGCAAGGCCATGGAGTGGTGGCTCAAAGCAAGTCACGGTGGACATTCAAAAGCCATGTTCAACCTCGGCAAATTGTACGACGATGGTCGCGGTGTGGATCAAAACTACGGCAAGGCTATGGAATGGTGGCTCGAGGCTAGTTTCCTGGGAGTTGCTGACGCCAAGTACAACATCGGTCACTTGTACTTTCATGGTCATGGCGTTGAACAGGACTACAGCAAGGCTATGGAATGGTATCTCAAGGCCAGCGATGATGGGTCGGCCAATAGCAAGTGCAATATCGGCACCATGTACGCGGCTGGTCAAGGTGTTGAACAGGACTACAGCAAGGCTATAGAATGGTATCAAAAGGCATGCGATGGTGGAGATTGCCAGGCCATGTTCAATATGGGCAACATCTATCACAGTGGTCACGGTGTGGAACAAGAATACTTCAAGGCTATGGAGTGGTACCGCAAGGCAAGCGATGGTGGACACTCAACAGCCATGTTTAACATCGGCGCCATGTACCATTATGGTTACGGTATGGAGCAGAACTACTGCATGGCTATGGAGTGGTATTTCAAGGCAAGCGAAGGTGGACACTCAGGTGCCAAGTGCAACATCGGTACCATGTACTGTGAAGGTCAAGGTGTTGAACAGGACTATGGCAAGGCTATGAAGTGGTTTGTTGATGCTAGTGAAGGCGGACACTCGGTGGCCAATTTCAACATTGGCCACATGTACCTCAGAGGTCGTGGAGTGGAACAGGATTCTTTAAGCGCTGTAAGGTGGATCCTCAAGGCAACTGATGGTGGCGCCAATTTCAACATCGGTAAGATGTACAATGATGGTCGCGGCATGGAGCAAGACTACGGAAGGGCTATGCTCAACGCCAGTCGTCTTGGGGTTTCTGATGTCGACGGCGGGGAACAAGTCTACGCAATGTTATTGAGTGGTTTATCAAGGCAAGCGATGGTGGAGAGGCAACCGCCAAGGTCATCATCGGTACCACGTACTTGGATGGCCTCGGCGTGGAAATGGACTAAAGCAAGGCTATGGCGTGGCGGCCCAAGGAAAGCGACGGTGGACCCTCAGACGCCATGATCGGCATCAGCACGATATGCAACCATGAATAAAGCGCGGAACAGGAGTATTCCAAGGCCATAGAGTATCGTCTGGCAGTAACACTTTGCAACAGAACAGGAAGCCGCAGAACGCACAACGGAGCAGCGAGAGCAGCTGGGTTGTTGACAGTAATAAAATAGCCAACAAAACCCATCCCTTCATGAAGTGTCACAGCAAAGTCAATGAGCTCCATTCCTTGCAGCACCAACACTTCGGCAACACAGCAGGATGGAAAACAGAGCACAGCGTGAAAAAAGGAGAGAAAAGGTGGCACGGTACCCCAGCTGTTGTTGTGAATTGCCGCTCTCAAATGAATGTAGGTTATTCCATGAAGTGACGCAGCGTGATCATGGTCATTCCTCTGCAGCAACTTTGGCACAGACATCGACAGGGTGAGAGAGAGCAAAATCCTTGTGGTGATAGATCGTGCGCGGTGATAATTCTAATTGAAACGCCCTGAAAGGATCAGTTGAGACGTTGGTGAAGAGTGATAATTAGATCGTCCACGGTGATAATTCACGCAGCTACAGTCGAGGCCTATCTTCTGCCTAGTTTTCAGCAGCTACAGGCGTTGGCGGAGCGAGAAATTGATATAAGCAGTTCAAATTAGAGGCAGTGTGAGGGTATTTCTTTGTGCTTGCTCAGTTGAGTTTTACATAAATAAAACGCTGTGCAATTCCCCGAAGGACGGCGTCAGCCCTCCTAGATTTTTTTTCTAGCCTTTTCTCAATTCGTTAACAATACCACGCCTGTGCATATCGCTCCTCACTTCAGCCTCCAATATATCTACTCTCCGACTATAATCCCCTACTCGACCCAGTGCTTCATTAAAAAAATGACAACACTAGTAGGGTTTGAACGACTTCGTTTCCGCTATTTTCTACACCGCTGTCGTCCGCAATGGTATGTAATCCAGCGAGATAAAAAAGCTCACGATGCAAAAGAAAGGTTTTGGTGCATCAAATCCAGTTCACCTGTCATAAATGTCGCTTGGTCTGTGCCTTGTGTCTCGGACTAAGTGTGGTGGTGGCAGAGAGGGGGGGTAACTGCTGAGAAATACTCTCGCTCAGAAGTGCCCGATTCTCTTTGTCAAAGTCATCGTTGTCAGAGTCGTAGGACTGCGATCGCGATCGAGTCTTGCTTCGCTTATTGAACCAGCGGTCTCTGGCTTGCAACAACATGTTATCCACCGAACAAAAGACTTGATTCAAAGATAAGTCAAAGTCTTTGTATCCTGAGGATTGTCATAGATGCGAAGGAAACATTTTGCAAACTTGAACCGACACATAACTCGATGCTGATGCATTTCAAACTTCCTACCCAGAACCGCATTCATATCAAAAAGAGGGCCTACATCGGATACGTGCATATGCGTGATCGAAAATTATGTGCTTTTTTATTGCCTGCAAGAGTAATAGGGTATAGACTACTTCGAACAACCATACCAGTGGATTGTTGAAGAATACTTGATGCAACTCAAAGGTGCTCTGTCAGATAAGAGCTAAGGTGCTTAGGCGATAGGAGCAAGACCAACACGGCTGTTGGTGGTGTCATAGACGGAGTAGTAGTTCTCCAGGAACTTCTGACCGAGAATGAACTCAAGACCAGGGGTGTTGTCACCCAAGGAACCGATCCAAGAGTA
>MU617361.1:0-14924 GCA_025201705.1 Dissophora ornata
CTGAAGAGACACCCGAGGGCTGGAAGAAGGGCTATATCGACTATAACCGCGAGGACGCTGCTGCCCCTGCCGCCACTGTCGCTGCCCCTGCTGCCAAGGGCGATGACGAGGAGAAGAAGCGCAAGGTTGTTGAAGCATCGAGCGACTCTGAGTCTGAGAAGAAGGAGAAGAAGTCTAAGAAGGTCAAGACCGAAGATGAGAAGAAGGAGAAGAAGGAGAAGAAGGACAAGAAGGAGAAGAAGGACAAGAAGGACAAGAAGGAGAAGAAGGAGAAGAAGAGCAAGAAGGAGGACTCTGATTCTGATTAAGTTTCCCTTTCATACTTTTGCTACAGCAGTGTTTTTCGTTTCCGTGCTTGTTGTATTTTTTTCTCTCATCATCTAGCATAACAATAAATATTTTTCATAATATAATCCTTCTGCCACTGCCTTTAGTTATTATATAATGGAAGGCTCTATGATACGACATCGTATACGAACTTCACCAGCCTGTAGCGAATAAAGAACGCGACAAGACTGCAGATAACCTGAACAACCATCACCGAGATGGTGAGGTTTCGTTCTGACATCGGTCCGGCCTTGAGTAGGATCAGGTTGAGGATCGTAAGGTTAGTCATCTCCAGTGGTCGTTGGCCAGTCCTAGAGTCGTATCGTACGTGCGTCAATCCAAGGGTTTCCAAAATCTTGATGCAGTACCACCCTGGCCGGCTAAGAGGCGAATTTGTCAAAGGTGTATATTGCGACTTGGATGGCGTCGAATTTGATATTTTTGGTGAAGATAGCGATGGCGACGGGGGTCTCGCAGAAGCTGCAGACGAATCTGCGGCCGTGCTACTAGCTGGAGAGGACAGCGATGTTGATGAAGCTGATCTTCCGAGAGTGCCTTGACGATGTAGGGCGCTATGAGCGTTATGTGTTCCCATGAAAGCGATTTCTTCATCTAGACCATCCTGATCTAGAACAACACGACTTGGTTCCATGAGGTTTGTCCCGCGGTTATAGCGAGGTACACGGTGGCGTGGACAAGGCACCAGCCGGAATAACTGTGGTGAGGAGAGCAAGAAATTGAAGATCTGGGGGATGAAAAATAAGAGCAGAGTCTTGCTGTAATGCGCCAGGATGCCCACGACCGCAAAAGTCATGCCCGCGAAATAGCAGTACGTGTCGCCGATAAAGACCTTGGACGGGTACCAATTATGGATCAAGAGTGCAATACTGACGCCAATAAAGGGCATGATGAAGTAAAGCGAGAACAGATGAGTCTCAATAGCAGGCGCTCCGCTGGCACTGGATTGGAGGAAGAGCATATCGTTGAATGCGATGGAGCAGGCGATGACGAGTGACTGGCCGACTTCGACGCCGTTGATTCCTGCCATAATGTTGATCGAGTGCGTACAAAAGATCGCAACCATCGCCATATACACGTAATAAAGTGCACCTGTGTAAAAATACGTCAAGAAAAACTAAGTATTAGCCCCTATTGCCCTGCCTGGCCTTGTGGATTTGATCCGAATGGTTTACTGCGCGATATGCGAATTATTACCGAGATTAATCAAGTGGCCGAGGATGGGTCGCAAAGGAATAGGCACCACAATGTAGGTGACTCCACTGTTGACCCAGTACACCATCAACAATGGGATCGAGGCAATAGCAGGTAGAGGCATCTTGAACCGCCAGCGGATATCCAAGACGTCGTCTGCAAAGCCCAAGAACACCATTGACTGGATCGAGAGCAGTGCTGATAAAATTTCTGCCAGCTAAAAAAACGGCCACCTGGAGCGTATTAGTTTGATGACGAAATCAAGAGTGAGGACTCGCAACTTCCAAGATAATACTGCAATTGGGATAATAAGCGAGCTCACCTTCAGGTTTGGAAATGTCAATTGTGTGAGTTCCTGTGGACTGCCATCCCTCGAGGCCGTGAACCACTTCATGAACGGAAACGGAATGAAGACGAACATAGTGACCAAATAGATCAGCCCTGCCACCATTCCCATGCTCTCTGGCCTAGTGTGGGCATTATGCGAGCAAGAAACAGCGCGTGAGATGTTAGTTCCTCCGCGTTGTTATCCGCAACTGCTCCTCTTGACTCTGCTCGATAGTCCTCAGGCGTTCTTCATTTGAACAGACATACACGCACAATGCTCTCGAGCGCTGTATCCCACATGCAAATGTGGTGGGTCCCTTACAGAATATGCTTGCTCTTTTTGCTGAGATCCATGCCTTTCAGTCCTGCTTTCACAAAAATCTCGGACAGTGCTGGAATGGCTGACCAAGTCGTAATACCGGCGAGGATCGAAAATCCAACATTGACTGTAAGAGGGTCGTGGGCTGTCGTGAGAACGATAAAGACTGCTCCGACCTCAGCTGCCAGAATAAGCCATGCTGTCAATGCCGAGACTTGACCCATGGTGCGACAAAGGATGTGCTTTTAGGAAGCTGATTCGGGGAATGAATGAGGCAGTAAACAAAAAAGGTTGGGAATGTAGTATGGGCCGAGTATCCAGCAACTGTCCTGTATGTTCCTTGCTGCTATTGCGGCCTGTTCTGCTCGTTTTCGTGCTGATGTTCCTGTTTTTCTCAGCAGTCCATGTGGTGCAATGGTGTGATGGTGAGAGTTGATGAGGAAACGGAGGTGGAGCAGAATTCAATAAAGTATGGTTGTGAGCACGCGCCATTTCGGCTGCAGATCTTTCATCAAATCACAGCACCGCACGTGTAAACGCACCACCGCCGTGGTAACTCTGTTGGAGAGAGGCGCCCACGAGGAACAAGATCACGAAGCATTGGCTAGTCTACGCAGAAGCCTGGCTAATGTCGTGAAGAGCGTAGAAGAGCGTAGAAGATCGAATCTAGGCCGACTTGAGGGATCTGAAAGAACTTGACGACATGCATGTGCACAGGCACAGAAAGATGAAAGAATATCGAGGCAAGAAACAAAATCAAGTTTCAATTTCAGGAACGAAGCAGGATATAATCACTTGGCAGCCATCATCTGCGCCATGGGTCCTTTCATCATGGGCCGTAAAGTGGCGGGCAGCTTCCGAGGAGCGAATATAACGACGGTGCGAAACGTCTTTCAGAAAGCCCACCAAGCTTTGTTGGAAAGCTATCTCAAACCTTCCTTCACTGGGTAACAGATGCTGCGTGTTACCATGAACGCAGTGAGTGCACTTGGTGGCATAGAGGCCAGTAAATATAGCAAAAATAACTTGCACCGGTGCTTGCTTGCCGTACGGTACAGAAAAAAAAAAGCTTTCACCTGTCATTGAATACTCAATGATGGGATCTGGATACTTTGATCTATGCAGGGGTCGAACCTGCAATCTCCTGATTCGTAGTCAGACGCCTTTCCATTGGGCCAATAGACCTTCTTGTCTTTTGATGAAAAGCAACATCTTTGAGATTCCGGCGCCCAAATCCACTAAATCCAAGTATAGTTTCAGTTACATCCACGCAAAATCGGTATTTCCAATCAAAATGAATGACTTTTTGGCCCGCAGGATACACAGACTCAGTTCTGACTCTTAACACAAACGACACTCCGTAATTTAAGACCCATAAGGTGATAGTAGGAAAGTGGAACAGAATAAAAAAAATGGCTTTTTGGCCCGCAGGCACAGTCAAGGAGGTATTTATTCTCACAATCGCTATATTTTACAATTTAATTGCTCATCGAACTCGGTCTTGTTGCCGACCTTCTTCTCGACAGGGACCTGGATCTCCTCAAGGTTCTCCACAGAGTTACAGGTATCGACATAGTTAGTCCACTCGGCCTCCTCATCCTCCTTGGAAACAGACTTGAATCCAAAGGATCCAACGCGGAATAGACGGCCAAAGAAGCGAACGCGAGTGAACTCGCCAGGGATGGCAGGCAAAAGGCGGTCGCGGATCGATGTGCGAACAAACAAAACGAAAATGAAACCAAGGGTGGTCATGCTGAGAATCCAGTAAAAGTTCTTGCTGTAGACCCAGGGATCCTTGGTGGTGTAGCCGTTGTGAAGCAGGTTGTTGAAGATGGCAGTGAAGAGAAGGCCACCAGCAACTCCAGCAATGGACCAAGCAGTCAAGATGATACCATGAAGGGCGCCAATGTTGGTGGGTCCGAACATATCGCAGAGGAAAGCGGGAATGCATCCGAATCCACCGCCGTAGCAAGCTGTCATGATCCAAATGGCAGCAAGGAACGCATGGTAGTTCTTGCTCTCCAGGATGGTAGGCAGGGAGGCTAGAACGGCAACCTGGGCAACCAACATGAAGACGTAGCAAGTCTTGCGACCGAGGCGATCAGAAACAGTCGAGAAAAACAGGCGGCCAGCCAAATTGAAGCCTCCGTTGATGGAGACAATGGTTGCAGCGGTACTTCCAGTCTGACCAAAGATTCCAGTGATAATGTTCGAAAGACGCGACAGGAAGACAAGACCAGCAATCGAGTTACCGAAGAACATGATGTACATAAGGCGGTACTCACGCGAAAAAATTGAATCGATCAAAGAAACGCCAGAGGCAGGGTTGCGAAGGTTAGAGGCGGACTTCTCAGCCTGGAAAGCCTCAACATCGCCGTTCTCGTCGACTTTGTTGCGGTAGATATCCATGCCGTTGACAGTGAAACCGGGAGGGGGCACACGGAAAATAAGACAGCAGACGAACATCACAGCAAAGTAGCAGCAGCCCAGAGTGAGAAAGCAGTTGGTCAACCCGATGGCACCAATGAGAGGAAGAGGGACTTTGGCGAAAGCAATCGAGCCAGCTCCAAATCCGCAAACGGCGAATCCAGCTGCAACACCGCGACGATCGGGAAACCATTTCTGAAGAGCAGACACAGGCGAAATGTAGCAAAGACCAAGACCGGTGCCTCCAATTACACCATAGCCAAAGTAGATCAACCCCAGAATCTATTACAATCGGTGAGAATTCAACAGGTCGGTCACGCTGAACGAAAAAACCGGCATGCATGCCTTAGAACTATGAAAGAGGTCGCTTTCCGAAAGAAAGGATGCGAGTAGTTTACCTTGAAATGAATGCCAATAGTAGCAACCATGTTACCAATAAAGAAGAGGAGTGTTCCGAGCATAGCAGCCTTGCGAGGACCAACGCGCTCCAACCAAGGGCCATTAATAGCAGCAGAGCAACCAAAGAAGCCGACAGCGAGGTAGAATGTCACGGCAGCGTTGTGCTTTAATGGAGTCGTGCCATCGGCACCCACTCCATAAAGCTCCTTGTCGATAGGGTCGTTGAAGACGGACCAGGCATAGAGTGTACCACAGATAGCTTGAAAGACAAAAGCAGCGGGAAACATGAGCCAGCGATTGTAGGGCATGCTCAATCGGCCAAGTCCCAACCGTTTCTCCTTTTCAACCTGCTCTGGTGTGCGACGGAGAGTTGTGTCGCTATAGTGGTATTTGAGGTAGCCGATAGGGCCTCCCGAGGGGCGCCGATAAGTCTCGGTCATGGTGGCTAGACTTGGTAGGTGAGGGAACACAAAGAAATACAGTAACGAAACAAAAGAGGAGAAGAGTAATGAAAAAAAGTAAGAAACTGAGGAGAGAGAAAAGAGTGGGGAGGGGGGTATGGGATGGACCGTTGTCGAGGAGAGTGGACGAGGAACAAAAAAAAAGAAGCGGTAGGGGGATGGAGAGTGCCGTATTTATATTTTGAGGAGAGAATGTGGAATAACGCTACAAGGACGGGGCCCGGTAGGAGTACGACCCAAATACTCCAGCATAGGGGCCATCGTTCGAGGGACACAATGCGAGGCATTGGCCTGTATTGATTGGTTTACTGCAAAAATAAAACGAAAATGTGCGTGAGAGCAGAAGTGTAAAGTCTCGGTAAAAGTAATCCCCAACAAAGATAACTGCAACTGTAATTGCAATGCAGCAGAGGCTGGCTGTATTGGCTGCATTTTGGTTTTTGGTTTGATATGCCTCACAGTCGAAAAGGGGAATCATTTTTCGTTTCCAGAAGACAGGGAGCGAGAGCGCCACAGGGGTGGTAGAAGCTGGGAGGATCAGGAAACAAGGTTGACACGCAACTAAAAACCGGGTAAGCCTCCTCTAGCCTCCTCGAACTACCTCGCCCTCGATTTTCCCCCATGCTCAAAAGTCTAGAGCATACCCAACCATAATAGACATCTGCAGAAAGGCCGAGGTCACCGTCAGTCGACGCACGGCCGTTCTTCATGCTGCTAATGGAAATGCACCTCGAACGCCGAGTCCCGCCACTGTCTTCCATTGGGGGTACTCGCCCCTGGCTTGATCGATGAGAAGAAGCGCATGCCAAGCGAACGCGCAAGTGCTTCGAGACAGAGTGATGGACGTCTATTCACTCACGTTGTGGTTTTGGTACATGTAGTACTTATTACGAACATATGCAAAATAGGCGCGGGGATTAATAGTCAGATCACCGACAGTCAAAATGTTTATATATCCTTGCTCCGTACCGTTTCCTAGAACAGATGGATGATGGTAGACATATTAGGATGCTCTTGAAAGATGCAGGAGACACATTTTTGCTTTTGTTGGAGGCTGCTCTGCTCTATGAGGTGCTTCATAAAATGCGATTCCCGAGTATCAACTATCACTTTCTTTGGTCATCTTGTTCACCACTACACTGGCGGATTTTTTTGCCATCTACTCATCGCCTACCTCACTCTCTCTCTCTCTCGCAGTTTACGTACACGCTGCCTCGCCAAGAACCCTCAAGATATTCTGCTAGGGGCATTTGAGTGGTTCGGTCAAACAATAGAGCCTGCAGCTACACAGGGGGCGTTGCTACCGCTGTGGGGACATGCTTGGTTGCGGGGTGCAGCAGAGAACTAAACGCAGAGCGAGAGCATTGAGAGCACTCAAGGAGAAGGAGAGTTTTGCTAAAGTCTTGAAAATAAAGTTTTTAAGCTATGCGGTCACATTGAAATTACCGGGGTTTCTTCCTGTTCGAAAGACGAGAGGCAGAGTCAGGTTTTTTGCAGATTTATCTAGGCATTGCTCTGCTTAAAGCGAAAAATGTTCACAATAGTCGTTGCACTGGTCGGTCTTACAAAAACAACGACAAAGAAAAGCCGCACACACCCCGGAGGACTTGGGAGCTGATCACACCAGGACAACGATTCCAGGGGTCTCGGCAGCGCTCGATTTCGTTAGGCTAGTTTCACGACCAAAGATGGTATGATTCTGGTGTTGACAAACCCATTGCGGTAGAAGAAGCTTGACCGGGTCACCAGGTCACCAGAGGTTGCATTGATGACCCGGGGAAGAGATAACGGAAAAAAAATGAAAAAGCTTTCCACGAGGACGGCTTCTCTTACGATGTTTCAACGCCTTCCACCACACCCCACAATGTCTTGCACCTTATCCGTCACATGAAGAGGAGAGTTCCCTCTAAAATGAATTCTTGCGCCGTAACTGTATAAGCAATCTGCGTGTGTGGGTTATGAAAGTTTGGGCACTTGAGCTTTTTCGTTATAGTGTTTACTGCTTGCAAGGGCCTAATTATGGTTCCATGGTCAGCAGGCACCTGATCATCATTGTTCTAAGCGCTCCCTTTGGATGTTCTTTGCCACAACCACAAACCCTTTTCCATCCTATCCGCAAAGAGATTGGTACACGGAGGGAAGCGCCCGAGTCGGGATGATCGACATTCTCGTCAAACATTCCTGATTTCTCGGATTCGCCACGGATAGGTTTTAAACCTTATTCAGTAACACCGTGACATATTCACAAAACAACCCAACTGCAAACACGGGCTTGGGGGGTGGGGTTAAAACTAAATGGGACAGGGCGCACGTAACACAGAGCAAAGTCCTTGGAGCATTAGCTGCGCGTATCGGTGCTTCTGCCTCATGCCCTCACTCTCCGTCGTTTTTTCCTCGAC
Source organism: Dissophora ornata (assembly GCA_025201705.1). Classification (NCBI taxonomy): domain Eukaryota; kingdom Fungi; phylum Mortierellomycota; class Mortierellomycetes; order Mortierellales; family Mortierellaceae; genus Dissophora; species Dissophora ornata. The sequence continues at coordinate 7,872 of MU617361.1, forward strand.
CTCTTTGCTATCTATAAATAAAAGATGTAGGGGATGCAATGCGGACAGAAATACTGCTACTTGATCAGGTTCACTCTCCTCCTATTTTGCTGCATTTGCAAAGAATTTTTTAATGTTTATCATTCAGTGAGTATTCTTACCGCCTTTTCCTTGATTGTGCAACCCAACCGAACTTTGTGGTAATGTTGCCAAGATATCATTTCGCCTTCTGGCCGGTCAGGATCTTTAACGAAAACTATATTCCTGTTTTGAATGCATGCATCCTGCACACCGCGGGGAGATTTTCTCTAGTTGTGTTCACTCTTATCTCATTCCCTGATTACTATCGCGCTTGTTTACTCAACACGCCTCCCTATCGCAAGCGTAAAAATGAAGGGTTGCAGCAAACGTTTGTTTATGTTCGTGTTGTTGTCATTAAACTAACCGGATCGCAGAGAGCTACTGTGTGCTCCCTGCTGGAGAATGTGTTCAAAGACTTGGTGGAACTGTAAAAAACGCAAATCCTCGGGTATGGTTAGCTCTTCGGAGAGTGTTCCTATTTAGGAACGGCCAGTATCGCTGGTATTCATTTTTGGGGTGGCAGTGCTCTGTATACCAAGGGATTCTTAACGCTGTTCGCAGCTTACATTGGAATATAGGCACAGTCCTGGCCCCTCCCCATCGATTAAAGTTGGTACTCAGGGTCCACATTATATTCAGAAATGTGGGTTGGCGGACTTTGCATTGCCATTTTCCGGGCTCCAAGCGGTGTTATTAGGCACTGTCAGACGTGTCCCTGGGGAGCCGAGTATAATTGAAAGAGTGAGAGAGGCACTTAAGCACATGTGATGTCATGACTCCACACTGCGCAGAGAGTTGAACTCTGTTTTTCGTTCCAATGGATGACCCTCGGTTTGACTCCAACCTGTTGGGACATGATCCGAGGTCTATCGAATGGAACATGATCACCTTCGGGGCGATCCGCTAACTTGGGGGGGTGAATAGCCTCCGCCATCATGAAATCACGGACATTGTCTAACTAGACTTGAATTTTAACGCGTTGAGAGTATATAGTGGACCAAGTAGTTTCGTTTTAGAATAACCGGGTTCGAAATCGCTAGGTGGGTAACAAGAAAATAAAGAAAACAAATCTGCATGGAGACAACTCTCCGACCTCATAGAGCTAACTCCTTCAATCCCAACTGATAACCATACAAAGAACGCGAATACTTCTAATCAAGCGGGATGTAAGTTTTCGGGATAGCCGCGCGGGTTAAGCACACTAAGTCATGGTATTGTATAAAAGAAGATAATATAAAGATTGTTGTCTTTGCGCCGAATGAGATCACTAACAGTAGTCAGACGGACAATTCTAAATAATGAAAAGAAAACAGCCATTGTATGTTAGGTTTTAAGGTGGAGTCAGCGCCTATGCTGAGGCAGTCGCCAAACCCATGGTATGCATAGATACCTTTCAGTTTTCTACAGCGAGCTACGGTATTTGATGCAAGGTAGAGTGTATCTAATCCATTTTCCAGACATAGTTAGCCAGGCGAGGGGTCTTCATTTTTTGAGACATTCAAGAAACAGGACTCTCCAATTGAACTGAGAAAGCAGCTCGAAGAGATTGGGCTGTTGGCTGTCTCGTGAAACTCGAAAGATACTTTGGGTGCTCTCATCAAATGACAAGCTCAAAGATCATTATTTACATTCCTTGGATAGCGAACCTGGCCTCGACTGCTCCAAGTCTGGCGATCTGGACCTTCGGGGAGCTTGACGTTAAGGCTAACTTGGCACCCACAACGCTGGGAGTTGACAACTGTAAGATCCGTGCTCTGGCTTTCCTATTTCTCAGGGCCAGCATGATCTGGCTCTGGTTCCGCGTCGCTTGAGCCTGGGATTATGTGCATCGCTGTCGCCATCCTTCTTCTTTCATGGAGCTCGTGGTTTCCCAGCGCGAGAGCATTAAAAACGCTTTTATACACGAAGCAATATACGTTAGATACATTTCTCAATTGGATTGATCAACGCTCAGAGGTCCTTGACAAACTACTAAACTACTTAGTTTCGTAGAAGTCCTCTTGACGAATCATCGCGCGAGACGCGCGACATTTTGTGGAGTCGAACCGATCGAGCAACTACTGCCCGGTCAGGAGCGACCACGCTTGACCTTCGTCCGGAGTGTCGCCTAGAGTGCTCCAAGAGTCCATTGGGTCGGGGTTGAAGGCGAGAGCACACAGAGAAATGAAGCGCAAACCAAAAAAAAAGAGCGCGGTTTGTGGCGGCCCCAGAGAATCTTCCTACGTATAAATTCTACGTTCGATCTATTTCCTCGTCGTTCTTACTCTTTCAAGTCATTTAAACATGCTACTTCGATCAGCCTTATTCTACCTTCGAGTCCAAAAGCGCAGGAACCAATGCCTCATTGACTGTATGCGAATTTCGGATGAAGAAGAATCGCGGCCATGATAGAGCACAAATGTGAATTGCGATCAATGTGCCCGGGACGGTGCTCTCTTGCTTTTACCACTCGGCTCGGCCATTTCGTCTACATAGACTACTATGAACGCATTTTGAGTTAGGCAGCTCTTCTCCAGCCACTAGCGTAGACTGGTTTAGAGAAGATGTTCATAGTCCTAGGTAAATATCGCTTCTTGGGGTTTGATCGTGGTACTATTCTAACTCGCAGTCTTAGCAGCATTTCTCTTATAGATCTTACCCATAGGCCCGTGGTTGGCAGTCTAGAGTCATAGACTATGGATAATAGGCGTAACTCAGACAATGACAAAGGCTACCTGAAGTCAATGAAGTGGAAGTCTCGTTACCCCGTTCATCTCGTTCAGCACCACGGTCAGCACATTGTCTCTCAGATACTGTGTAGCTTGTCCTGACGAGCCCAACGCGAAACAATCCAACTGCATTGGCTAAACTCTAAGCATTCGTGAGCCATGTCGTCAGCAGATTATCGCATATGATTGTCATACATTTAAAAACCTGTCGCGACTATGATTCTTCCATCGAAATATGCAGCTCAAAGCGTTGATGGGATTAGTCATGTTGATTAGCACAGATTAGGCGCGTATTGTCTGACATCAATGTATCGCAATGTTTGAAGTAAACGGAGCAAAAGATTCGCAGGGACACCACGAAAGTATTGATATAAACTTGTGTCGCTTGGATGAGAAGGTAGTTGAAATTCATTGGGATGCTGCATAGACTTTTCTCGTAGGCCTTTATTTGCTCGAATTATGGGGGCTGAAGTTTATTCGGATAGCTGTAACGGTCGCTGCCCCAGATAAAGTGGGCATGGGTAGCGCCTGGAAGTGTTCACATTATCCTTTCTACTTTAAAAGCTGTCAGCAGTTGGATGCTGACTCAGCTTAGGACATTCTGTCAAAGAGTATGGTGCGAGGTCTGTATGGACCCTCTTTTAGTCTGTCTTCTGAATGATTAACTGAGGGTGGGTACATCGGTATTCTATTGTGATGATGCTGCTGTTAGTACTCCAAAATATGTGAGCTAATGGGATCCCACAATGCGGGAGTGCCAAACATGTTTTGCAATAGGCTCATTCAAAGAGGACCGGCAAGCAACGATCCAATTCTCACGCCCAGCCAGAGTCCAGAAACGAAGAACAGAAAGTTATTTTTGAACACGCAGTAAATCAATGATGGCAAGCCCTGGCAACAAGGATAGAGCGGTTCATGATTCTCGCAAGCAAGCAAGCAAAAGGAACCGGCCTGTGCAACATTATGGCTTCCGCAAGAGCGACGGGGAGAGTTTTATGTTGGGTGAGAAAGGGCTAGCGGCTCGTCGTAGCAAAATGGAGTGCAAGATCGAGCCGCAGTGGTGTCACCCGCGTTCGCCGCCGCAATGGATATCATAGCCCGGTGTCACTTTGGCTAGCTAATTGCGCGGAAATATATTTGAAAACGTCGCCACAACCTTTAAATTCAAGGAAGCGGAGCGAGCCGAGAGACAATTGGAGCCCCGTCTGACAGCAATTATTAACAATACCCCACGGGCCAGGCGCCTGCATTCTTCAGGCCCACCCACAGACGTTCAAGGTTTAAAGACGGCTTATAAAAAGGGTGGGCGATTGAGGCCGACCTTCATTGGATTCACTGGTTTCTCATTCACATCCCTCACGTGTTCGACTCATCTCAGATCAACTACCCTACACTTCCCGCTCAAGCAGACAGACGCAGCTCATTCCACCATGGGACTTACAAAGACATACAAAGACGGTACCACTCCTGTCGTCGCCATCATTGGGGCAGGGTATGTTTTCTGTTTTCCCTGACGATGTTCGCGAATGTCAAAAAAAGGGGCACAGACAGCAGTTAACAGGTCAGCCCTTAATTTGTCTCTGATAGATTCTCAGGACTCTGTGCCGCCATCCGCCTGCAAACACAGTTGGACCTGAAGACATTCCAGATATTCGAGCTGGAACCTGATCTGGGAGGCACCTGGTGGTCTAACACTTACCCAGGAGCAGCTTGCGATGTCGCCTCTATCAATTGTAAGTGCAGGATCCTCGACAATGTCTACATCCTTGTTGCGGCGAGAAGAAATACTCCGTACTAACGACGACTGCTTTTGCTTTGCATAGATCAATTCTCGTTCGAGCCCAACTATGACTGGAGTCACCGCTTCGCGCCCCAACCCGAGATTTGGGCCTACATGCGACGTGTTGCCAAGAAGTACAACCTTTATGAGAAAATTCGCTTCAGGACCGAGATCACTCACGTGGAATGGAACCAAAGTCGCCAAAAGTGGGTTTTGGACTACATGAACTTGGCCACGAGTGAGCGCAGTGTCATGGAAGCCGACATCGTCTTTTCAGGAACTGGTCCTTTGCGTATCCCTCAAATCCCAAAGCAGTTCGAGAACTTTGAGGGACCCAAATGGCACACCGCCCAGTGGGACCATTCGTTCGACTTGACCAACAAGCGCGTTGCTGTAGTTGGTAGCGGAGCTAGGTAAGAGTCGCCAGTCGTGATCATCCTAGCCGCAATTAGAGCACTTCAATGAGAATCTACCTCACACGTCTCTCTTTGTGTCATTGTAATTCTCAGCGCAATCCAGGTCGTACCATCGATTGTAGACAAGGTCCAGACATTGGAGTTCTACCAGCGCACCCCCACATACATCGTCCCTCGCCGAAACGGCGCCTACAGCAAACTTTGGAAGTTTATGTTCCGCTATGTCCCATTTTTCCACTTTATCAATTTCAAGCTCAACTACTGGACATCAGAGTTAACGATCAACATCTTCAGCAACAAATTAATCCATGTTCTGCCTCGCACCCTCGCAACATGCCTTGCTTGGTTCTACCGTATGTGGCAAGTCCGCGACAAAGTCCTCCGCCAGAAGCTAACACCCAAGTACGAAATGGGCTGCCGTCGCGTTGTGGTTTCCTCCAACTACTTCCCAGCCTTGGTCAAAAAGAATGTCAACGTTCACACTGAGGCTATCTCAGGCATCAAGGGCAACAAATTGATGCTGAGTGATGGTTCTATTCAGGAAGTCGATGCATTGATCTTGGCCACCGGATTTAAGGTACAGGATATGATTCCACCCAAGTTTCTCATTGGCAAGAACGGAATCGATCTCCAGGAAAGGTGGGGCAAGAACCCTTCCACTTATTATGGCTTGACCAGCCCCGAGACTCCCAACTTGTTCTTCTTGCTCGGACCCAACACTGGACTTGGTGAGTGCTCTTCTAGTCGCATCGTGGTTAAATGGAATGATGCATCGAACTTGTGTAGTGCCTCTCTTTCAACTTTGACTGATCCATGTTACCATTTCTCTGTCTAGGACACAACTCGGTGCTGTTCATGATTGAAACGCAAGTCGAACATGCGATCAAGGCCATCTCATACATGATGGCCAAAAACCTCTCATCATTGGAGGTAACCCCGAAAGCATGCGATGATTTCATGAAAGATCTTGACAGCAAAATGGAGAAAAAGGTCTGGTCGTCAACGTGCCAGAGCTGGTACCAAAATGAAGAAGGTCGCGTCACTGCCTTGTGGTGGGGATCTTGCGGGCAGTACTGGTGGAGATTGCGAAACTTCAACTCGAAGCACTTTGTGGGCATCAAGAGAATCTAAAAAAGAGCTACCTTGTGACAAAACGATATCCATACCACTCTATAAGCACCATATCCATATACCATCGATAAAGACCGTAATGATTTTAATTCTGATATAGTTTCGTAGACTCGTTGCATTTGAACGGTGTTTTGTGTGGGTTAATCAACACGCTCGGGTTTGACGTTGAACATGAGAGGAGATGGAGCTCAGCACATTCGTTCTGACGACTCGCAGAAGCCACCTACTGGAGTCATGCGAAAAAGGTTGTGCGACATCCAAGTAAAATTGTGCGCCGGATGCAAGCGTGCATTCTCAACGGCGGAATAGAAGAAAGACGCCACAAATATTTATGAACACCCTCAGCCCTTTGCGTCTGGACACGCTCCCACGGTCCCGGACTCGTTTCTTCTTGGCCGGACGCACTTCTACACTTCGAGGCTCACCGCTTCTCTCTGAGGTCATCACTTATCATCGTCGTTTATTTCAGCCTCATGTTGTTTGCTCCCACGCCCCGTTGTTAGATTCACGTCTTCATGCCATGTGCTGTCAATCCCGGTAGAGGCACCAGCCTATTATTATTATTATTTTTTCATAGGTGACCCTCCTGCAAGTGCTTAATAGACCTACAAAGCAAGCGGCCGGTTAGTGAAACATTTCAAATTTAAGCCAAGAGGAGAAGTCTAAAAGTACTTACAACTAGTCTATGCCCTCCTCCGGAGGGAGTTCTTCTGGCATCTGGCTTTGATGCAGAGAACTTATGGGGAATACCAGAGACGAGTGTCTGGTGTTGATAGTATGTTCTTGAGGGCGGTGGTGGCGAGAATACGGAGGGAGCCGCGCGCGATCGGGAGTTAGCAATTGCGAAGCTCCCGCCAGAGATATGTTCCTGGCTGCGTTGGCGTCCCTAGACCTGATGGTGTATCCTGCTATAACAGATGGGCAATCTTTGTGGAGACACTCCACAGCACCATGGATG
>MU617362.1:0-14839 GCA_025201705.1 Dissophora ornata
ATTAGCTCCGCTTTGGCTGAGGAAGCGAACCCGTCTGTACGGCCCTGCACCGTCCTGATGTCAATGTTGGGATTGGCACTGCACTGCTTCTTTTTTTTTTAATAACAACATGTCTCTCTGGTTTTGCACTGCACTGCACTGCTAAATGTGTTTGTTGTCCTCGCCATGCATATAGGAAACGCTACACATTTTTCCTGGGTACGGATCCTGGCGGCGTACATGCATGACATCCATACTATGGGAAGCATATTTTTTTTTAATAACATGTCTCTCTGGTTTAATAACGCGACGAAAATAAAGCCAAAATCCTCTGTAGGAATCTAAGGATGATGTCCCCCTTCGCAATGAAGGTATCCACCGACGCTTTATAACCAGTCGCGTTCCCATGGACTAACCCACCGGGCCCACGCAACTATTGCCACCCCCCGTCAGGGTCTTAAAAAACTTGAAGACATTTTCTACCAATAATCTATCCTCCCCATCCTCTCCATGGTGCCTGGGTGCCTCTTTCCCAGCAGGCTCTGTATTAGCGTATGGTTCACGTCGTGTGGGTCAAGTGTGGGTCCTGGATTGATCTCGCCCTCATGGTCCTCCATACGCCCACCACCAAAAAAAAAAAAAAAAAATTGACAAGTTAGTTTTTTTCATCTCGCACGACCGTTCCTTCACTTTATATGCGATAAACTCCTCAGATATGATGTAAATGTGCTCTCGGGGCCGTTTTCTGTGCCTAGGATCCATTCCGGCTCCATTCCGGTTCCGTGTTTTATTTATAGAAATATATATGGTCTGAATCTAAATATATGATACCGAGCTACGGTTCTGGAGAGATGGCCGAGTTGGTCTAAGGCGCCGCGTTAAGGCCGCGGTCTATTCGTAGGCGTGGGTTCAAATCCCACTCTCTTCACTATTTTGCGATTTCTTTTTGGTCGATTTCCCTTGGAGCTCGTGTGGGATGCAGTGGTGGTGGTCCTCCCCCCCTTTTTTTCTTTTTTTTTTGGCAGAGGGAAGGCAGTGCTGAAGTGGAACTGCGTGTGATCTTCGTGCTTGACCGAGTACCAGTCAGCTTGAAGTAATCGTGAGAAAGACGGGGGCCCAGGTTCAGGACCAGCAAGGCTGACTTGTTACAGGTGATGTCGATGTAGACGGATATGAAGAGCAGCGGTAGCATGGACTTTGTCCCCTACTTTCTGGCCGCCTTGTTTTAGAGACAGTGAGCAGCAGTGCCGTCTGCTTGTCTTCTTTATTCCCTCCTCTTCTTCTCCATCGTTCACCTCAGACTGCTCTCTCCCATCTCATCGCATCGCATCTTTGCATCCGCCCTCACATCGCATCGTTCATCCCATCATCCCCACCGCACCTAATTGTCCCCCAACCCCATCCTCCCCTTGCAACCGCGGATTTCAGAATAAAGGTGAGGCCACAGACACATTCACGGTGTCGATGCTGGCTGGTCGAGCCCGCTGGACACGCAGAGCGTTGTTGTGCGCCAGGCCATGTCGGCGAATCCTTTGCTGCTGCCAGGATGAAACCGCCCTTCCATTCCCTCCAATAAAATGCGACTCGACCTCTGCACCAGTGGATTCTACAGGGGCATCCACTGGGCCACTTTCTCCGTGCCATCTCCACAACACAGGAAGGAGGGATTCCAATTCCAAATCCTGACGGGGCGGCCTTTGCTGTCCGCTCTACGCCCTCGACAAAGACCCAGCTCTCTTGTGCATTCCCAACTGGACCCTTCCTCTTTGTCTCTCTGTCTCTCTCTCTCTCTCTCACCATTGTAACATTTTGAATGTAAACGAAGAAACGAAACAAAGGAAACGCCAGGATCCGTTCCTCCATCCATCCCTGTATTTGTGCAGCAATTAATGTTCCTGTTGGAATTGGCCTGCCTGGCTTGAATGCCTGGGCTCCGCCGTCATGTCTTATGGCCATTTCCACCGACCCTCATCAGCATTCTCCCGCCCCACAACACAACGTACAGCCTGCCTACGCTTGCAGGAGTCTCGCGATCAGCCCCTTTCAGCCGACTGATTCGACTTTTTTGTTCCTTTTTGTGCTAAATTTTTATGGCTCGCCATCCTTCGTTCAACGAACAACTAAAAAAAAAAAAAAAGAGCGCCATCACACCATAGCCATGTCCAATACAAAAGACAAGGACATTGTCCGAAGGAAGCTTGTCATCGTCGGCGACGGAGCCTGTGGGAAAACGTCTCTCCTCTCTGTGTTCACGCTGGGCTACTTTCCAAAGGTGAGTTTTCTTATCACTGCGGTGGCTGTCCACTTGTCCTCCCGTCTGTCTCGCAGTCAGCAATACGTTTGTGTTATTTTTGTGGTCGCACCACTTTTGCGCCAGTGACCCCATTTGCCACCGAACAGCCGACGAAAACAGTCAATCCCCGCATACACACACTCTTCGCATAGCACACACCATAACTCTTTTTCTTGTGGGAGCACGGCTCCTCGGAAGAACCGTAGCAATATCAACAATCATCAATAGCGCATGAGATATATCTCTGTCATTGCTGCTGCCTCATTGAAAAATGCTTGTCGCTATAACGGACGCAATTGCGCTTTTTGTGCCTCTCGGGCGCCAAAGAGAAGAGGGAGAAGGGGGGCTATATGTAGTATGACGGCAAGGGGATGAAATGAGGCAGTGCAGAAAGGCTGGCTGTATTCTAGAAGATGCGCCGCCTGATTTTTTTGATTTTTCTTGGAGTTTAGTTCATCACCAGATGGAAGAAAAAGACAGGTGCGGCGTGAGGGATACAAAATGTCGGTGGACTAGACTGGGCTGTCTAAAAGATGCGTGCGGTATTTGCTTCTCAGGCTGTGCATGGCATGTGCTTGATCGCGTTTTTTTGAGTTGTGATGCGCTTGATATTGCGCGTTGTGGTAGTGTGGGAGTACGGGTGAGGAGGTTATGTAAGCCCAGACGGATGCCCTAGAGGGCGTAATTGTCGCATTGTCGCTACCGGGGATATGACAGCTGGCGCCCCATGGTCGTGTGCGTATTGTGTTCGTTAGTCTCCGCAACAGCTGGGAAGCGCAGGTTCTGTTGTGTCTATATATACACAATATTGGCAGCACTGTCATATTTATAGAACGTGCTCCATGCAAACAGACCGACTGGCAGAACATGGCGGGAGGGGGCAAAAAAGCGGGCACCTACCCAGGGGCGCATTCATCCCAAGAATATCTTGGTCACAAATGAGCATCCAACTAACCACTTCCTTCTTTTTCATTCCCGGTTTGGCCTCGTATCTGTCTCCCATCGACATCGACATATCAAAAACACCGTTGCCGTGTGGTGTAGGATTATGTAAGTGAATGGCGCTGTTCTGTGCCCCAATCATTTATGCATTGTTCGCCGCTATTAATATGTGGATATTCAACACATTTTTTTGCCTCTTGTAGAACCCGACTGTGTTTGAAAACTTTGTAACAGATGTCAAGATTGACGGCAAGCCGGTGCAGCTCGCATTGTGGGACACAGCGTATGTTCCAGAAACAAACTGTTATAATATTTAGCGCCATAACTAGAGACTAAAAGGAGGCCGCTCGCAATCCACAAACGGCACTGACGCGTTTTATTTTCCTGTCTTCAATTATCCAATCATGTAGTGGACAGGAAGCATATGAGGTATGGGAAGGACAGCGAATGATCTGACGACTCGATGAGCTGCGGCTGTTGTTCGTTGTCATTCGTTTTATGTATATTGACGTGACATTTTTCTCCACTCATATTTTCTTCGTGTGCGTTGATGTAGCGACTCCGACCGCTTTCTTATACCAAAGCTCATGTCATTCTGATCGGATACTCTGTCGATACACCGGACTCACTCGACAACGTAACATCAAAGGTAATAAGCGGCAACAGTCCACACGATAGCGGTTTCGCGGTTTGTTTCGTGGGGGGTTTTTTTATTAACATGTACCACTACTTTCTTTTCGCACCTGATCTTGCTTGTCGCCGAATAGTGGATCCAAGAGGTTCAAGTACATTGTCCCGACACACCCGTGATCCTTGTCGGAATGAAAAAAGACCTAAGGGACGACCAACAAGCAACCTCAACAGCGAACGGGAGCGGCGGGACTGAACAACAACCACCAAAGATAACCCGATTTGTAACGACTGAAGAGGCTAAGCGTGTGGCAGCCGAGATCGGGGCGCGAAACCATCTGGAGTGCAGTGCATTGACGGGCGATGGTGTCGATGATGTCTTTGAGGCAGCCACACGTGGAGCGCTGACGCAAGGAAACCAATCCCAGGAGAGCGGATGCTGCGTTATTCTGTAAAAGAATAAACGATACAACGCTGGGAGGGCGCGGGAGGCGACGAAGACATAATGAAAGAAGGATGAAAGAAAAGAAAAAAGAGAAAAGAAACGGAGAAAGAAGAGTAATGGGGGAAGGAACTTCTAGAACTGAAAGGCTTCTTCCCCTCCTTAGTCCTAGTCATTACCATAGTCAATTTTGTTACTTCCTCTCCATATCTTGCTCTATATACATTAAAGATCTTGTATACATTATATCCTGTCACGCCCGCTAGGGGATGTCGGCTGCATCTGAAGTTTTTCTTTGGTTTTGGTTTTGGTTTTGGTTTGGTTTTGTTTGTTTGTTTGTTTTATTACTGTCGCCTCTTTCCCGCGGCTCTTATGGATAATATCCGATCAGCTCTAGATCATCTTGAATCTGAGGAACAATGCCCAGCTTGCAGATCGAGGTACCATTACGTGGATGAGAGTAGCTGAAAAAGATTCCTAGCGAGTCGACCGCAATGTTATCTCGTCCCAAGAACTTGATCGTTCCGGAAGAGTTGGCATTATTACTCGTGCTGCCGCTGCTGCTGTTGCTACTACTGGCCGCAGTGCTAGTTGCTGCTGGTGTTAGCATCGATGTTGGAGTCGAACTCGTCCTACCACCGCTATATACCGCTCCATTTCCTCCTGCAGTCACCTCAGAACCAGCAGCGGTGGTGACAGCAGCAACGGTGGCATCAGCGGCGCGGACGAGATCCCTCTTCAGGATGGTCTTGACCTTTTTAGCCCTCGAGAGCGAGAATACAACGATGGAGGTCTTTTCAAAACCGACCACATAAATATCATGGGGCGTTTTCAGAAATTCGACCTTCTGTGGCGGGAACGATTCCCACTCGAGGACGATCGGCGATTGTGCTTTTCCCTGTAGGTTCACGATCCGGGATTGAGAGCCATAGGTCGCCAGGAAGAGTTGGGTGGTCGTGCGTTGACAGAAATGCATATTTAGAACCTCATCAGAAGTGACCATACGCGTCTTCTTGCTGGCAGCGTGGTTGGCCAGCTTGCTGGCAGTGGCGTTTGACTGGGGGATGGAGGTTGCTGGTTGCTGTGGCGCCTGAGTTAAGGAAGATGATGATGACGACGATGACGACGATGACGGTGATGACGATTGTGCAGGCATCTGGACGACGTGGAGCGTTTGCAGCTGAGTCTGCTGCATTTTCTCCCTCAAAGCCTCAGCTTCGGCTCGCTCCTGCTCTTCCAGCTGTTGCTGGTGTATGTTCTGCTGATCTGCTGGCCGCTGAATGACCTCATCCCGTGGGCGTGGACCAGCATCCGACAATAGGACCGATAATGCCGTGGGCGGGTCTACATAGCCTGGAGCCTGATCCTGGCGCGAATCCCGCTGCTCTGATCCATATGTTGCGTACTGCTCCTTAGAATCCTGTCGACTGCCGTAAACAGCAGCAGCAGCCTCAGGGTAGAGGATATGTGGGGGTACATCAAAGGGAATCTTCTCGAACGAATGCCAAAGCGGACTGTTCTTGAAGCCAAGCTTCTTCCCGATACCCTGGATGAGAACGTTGCCAGCTTCTTCGCGATACAAGTCGGTAACGGACATGGTGTCCACGTTGATGATACAGGCTCGAGGTCCCTTGCCCAAAATAAAATCTGTCACTTCCTGAGGGCTTTTGACGACCGTCATGAAACTGGGAGCTTCTGGATGATAGAACTGCTTGAATTGTTTCCATTCGTATGGGTTGCTGTTATCGCCCCATATAGATCCAAGAACGCTCGAGCTCACACTCGGACGTCCAATTGTCTCTGCGCCAGAGCCTGCATTGCCAGTAGACGCTGTCGCGCTGCTCGCAGCGGTTCCTGTAGGAGCTGAGGTCCAAGGCACTGCCTTCCATCCTCGAGCCGACTTTGGTCTACAATAAATATCAATCCCGCTCTTGGAAAGGACAGTCATAAATACGGTCGAGGTGGTATAATGAAAGTCGAGTCCCAGTACGTCCTTTGTCTGTTTCAGTTTTTTGAAGTCCCATGCCCATGATACAGCCTCCTCGGAGGGAGCATCCTGTCCGTTCTTCATATGAGCAGTCATGTTGGAGCTGACAGCAGCATGGCTCAAGTACGATGCCACCTGCGATAGACGTTTGTTCTTTGATGCACCATTCCCGGCAACGGGCGAAATCGGCGTGGAAGATTGCTGTTGCTGTTGTGGTTGACCCCAGTTCTTCATGACATGTTCTTGTGCCAATGACGCTAATCCTCCAAAGCTCAGCGGTCTTTGTTTGTTTCTCTTTGCCGCCATTGATGTCGGTGCCCCTAACACGTCATTGTCGTTTTCCTCCATGCTGGCACATTCAAAGTTTTGTCCAGGGCTATCCGAGCGAACAGGAGGTGATAACAAGGACCGATCGACACTATGACTATGTTGATGCTGATGTTGAGGATGATTTAAGCGGTGTCGATTGTGCGGCAGTTGTAGTTGAGGAGTGGCGGAGGGAGAGTTGGAAGGAGAAGAACCGCCCTTGAAGATATTCCGAGTCCTGGACTGAATCCCAGGACTCGAGTTGGTCGACCCCATGACGTCCGGCGATGTTCCTCCTCCTACTTGGTTATTATTACCATCGTCTTTCAAAAATGCAGTTTCGACTCGTAATTGGATCATGTTCTTCATGGGTCCAAGCTTGCCTCCCTCGACAACTCTGCCTCGTCCCTCTTTGGAATGACCATACGAGACCAGTCGCATAATCGCGTCATAGTTATAGCATCTCACTCGACTATTCCGTCCCGCAATCACTACCACTAGTCCAACATCCTCAAGGCAGTGGATTTCTTTAAATGCCAGACCCTGGATATGTGTCCTGATCGACTGCTTGTGAGCTGGCAGCGTCAAGTCAATCGAATGAAGCGCATTCCCGGACCCAACCAAAAGATATTGCTGGTCGTGCATTGGATTCGCACAGATAAATTGGTGCTGGACCGGAGTCGCCATTGTCGTCGTTGCTGTGGACGTGGTTGTCGTTGTTGCTGTCGTCATCGACAACAAAGAAGATGATCCGCCATTTCCAGATGCAGTTGGTATAGACGGAAAAGTCAGTTCCTGGACCTGAAACAACTGCTCCTCCGTTGGAGGGCGGGCTGTGGCAATCAAGGTCGAGCCATTGTTCCCGGCTGCAAGTGAGTACGGTGGTGGCTGGTCCAACGAAATCCTTGGGAGGTCGTGGTCCTGCCACTGAAGTTGCTGCTGCTGCTGCTGTCGTTGTTGTTGTTGCTGTTCTGCTTGGCACAGCGACGAGGCTGAAACCCGACGAGAGTCAGAGTCGGAGGACTGAGTTGAAGACTGGTTTTGGTCAATCGAGACACGGTGGTGTTCCTGAGCTGCAGTGGTGCTAAGCGTGTTGGCGTCGGCGACAGTTGTTGAATGGGTATAGTCATAAGCTGCGGCAGCCATTGTAGACGACAAAGAGCTGTTTGGTTCTGGTGGAAGCGGTTTCTCCTGTACAGGGTAGTAATTTTCGAGTGGGACGGGGGAGGATGTTGCGACAAGAATAGAAGATAGAGAGCCGTTGAGAGGAAAGCGAAGTTTAAGTGAGTTGATTGACGGGGGAAAGACGAGGAGGACAAAAAAAAAAGAGGAAGAGAAATAAGGAGCAGATTAGATAGTCATCCACGAGAAATGACAGATGGGGCTTGACAGCTCTTTGGTCGGTAAGAAAAAAAAAATAGGCACCCGTATGCATGCATACATGCACACATAAATCCTGACAAACACAGATGACAGATATTCAGAAAAGAGCTGCCTTGAATCCTTGACTCAAAAAGAAACGAGGCAGTGGAAAACGAGACCAACCAAACATTCATTTACCGAAGAGGTCACTCGCAGCGACGGCAGCGTCGTTTCCATCTCCTGACTTTCGCATGATCCCCGGTAAGGAGTCATTGTCGTCGTCGTCGTCGTGGCATTACTCTCTCGTTGGGCTGTGTGCGGTAACAGGGGTAAGGGCATACTCTCCTTCTGTAGTGAAATCAGAGAGGCGGAAGAGGTGGACGTACTCAATTGCTGGTGGAACTGCTGGTGCTGATAGGATGGATCTTGTCGATCTTGGAGGCCCACACTGCCGTTGGCGGCGCGCACTAGACTTTGAAGAAAATCTGAGGACCGGTTATTGGGAAGCTCCATGGCCGGCGGCGCTGATGCAAACGAAGACACGGACGAGGTTGAAGACGAGGACGCGATAGAGTTCCTAATGTGTGAATCAGGGTCAGGAACCGAGCTGGTGACTAGGGGTATGGAGGGGCGTGCAGAGGGTTCGTTTTTTGGCTGTTGAGAAGGAGAGGGGCGGGGAACAGGGGGAAGTGAGGCAACGGAGGACATGAGAAGGATCAGGGTAATGGGAGAGAGGAATGGAGGCGAAGAGGAATGGAGAAATGGCACGAAAGCGCGATGCTCGATGCTAGCTCGTTTTGTTGAATGCGATAAATAAAGTATAAATAGGTTGTGCACACGTCGACACCGCAGTGCACACTTTAGTCGTTTCTGTGGATCGTTGAACAGGTAATAAAGGGCGTGAGCAATGGGCTGTGTGGCGAGGAATGGGGGAAGAGTAGAAGAAGAGGAAGGAAACGAGATGTGCCGAGCAAGAGGAGGAGGAGGAGGGTGTAATGAAATGGATGAAACGAGCGCAATAAAAAAAATAGAAAGACTTTATTTCATCACACGCACCCGATCGCATTCTTTCGTTTCCATTCTCTCCATTTCATTACCAAATACCGTTTTTGTAATCCATCCATCCATTTTTCAATCAATGGCGCTCACGACTGCGGCCAGAGCGAGGGCGGTCCTCGCCAGGGCTCATGGTCTATCCCTGAATGCACGCCAACAACAGCATTCCATTGCACACCTACATCGCACGCCCCTCATGCAACTACTTGCCTGTGAGTACAGCCAGCGAAATTATACACACAACTGCAATACACAGAGAGGCATCGGCGGCCGCGTCTCGGGTCGTTTTATTACTCCTTGTCGCTTGCCCACAGCAACAACGCACGCCCGTCGCAGCTGATACATGCGGGACCCTTTTTCATCTTTGCTATTGTCCTTAATCCTCTCCCTCTCTGTTTTTCATCGCCCGGAACAGGCACGCGACCAGCCGAGCAGAGGGGGCTCGCCACCATCTCGCAGGAGAACAACGTTGCGGAACAGCCTGACAAAAGGCGCGATGACTCTGTCGAGGGAATCCTCGCTGGGTTGGTCGAGGGGGACCGATATGCACTCGCGAGGGCCATTACTCTTAGTAAGTCAAGCCGGACAATTAAGGACAGGATAAAGTGCACACCAGCAAATGACATCGGAAGATGAAAAAATGAATTGAACCGTGGGAGAATCATGTCCCCCCACACCTCGGCTCTGATCTCCATGGACATGACTTTTCCCAGATCTGCGTCGAAATATAAAAATAATAAGATGCGCACACACTTGATCGCTACACCACATGGTCTAGATAGAATGACGACTAACAAAGTGCTACAACCCAACTACAAAACAGTTGAATCGTCTAATCCGAAGCACCGCGTTCAGGCACAGCGACTCTTGTCGAAGATTCTTGAGCGGGAGTCCAGCTTAGCCTCACAACAGAGCAAGTCACTTGCAAGTGTCACGCCGTCGCCACAGCATGGCAAGGCATCCACTCCATCGGTCGCCGGATCAGGGCCGGTTTCAGAGTTTAAGGCAGAGTCGGGAAGTGCTCAGCAGCGGGATCTGCCAGTAAGGCTTGGCAAAAGCTATAGAATCGGCCTGTCTGGCCCACCTGGTGTGGGAAAATCCACATTCATTGAGTCCTTTGGGATGTATCTCTTGTCAAAGGGACACCGCGTCTCTGTCCTGGTAATGATTGAGCGATAGGTGGATACCTTTTTTTACCCCCCTCTGAGTAGCAACAATAAGTAGCACAGCCAAGAAGTGCATCGAGCCTTTTGGTCACTGACTTGTTGTCTTTGAAATTTGGTGGCAAATTATAGGCAGTGGACCCTTCCTCGGCGAGAACTGGAGGATCCATCTTGGGAGACAAGACTAGAATGACAGAGCTCTCGCGCAGCACCATGGCCTATGTGCGTCCATCGCCGAGTCGTGGAACTTTGGGTAAACAATTTATGTGCTCTCGACGCGCAATCTTGTTCGCGCTGCATTCAAGACACTAACACCCCACCAAATTTGATGCCCATATGCTAATAGGTGGTGTACGTTGTGGACACAATGATTAATGATTAGCAGTGTCAAGGCATGTATTATAATACATTAATATTGTGTCTTCCTTTAGGTTGCAAGGAACACAACGGAAGCAATCACTCTGTGCGAAGGTAATCGTCGTTTCTGAAGCAATTTGAAATCGACAATTATTTAGGGTAGTTCAAAATGCTAACGCACCTCGGTCACTATAACGCTAGCCGCCGGATACGATATCTGTCTTGTTGAGACCGTCGGTGTCGGCCAGTCAGAAACCATGGTGGCCGACATTGTGGACATGTGAGGATAGGTCGCTTTTTGTGTCATTGTGTTATTTTGATCGTGATCTGCAAAGTGCTCACCGAGATGCACATTCTATGGTGGCGATAGGTTTGTCCTGCTTGTGCCTCCAGCTGGTGGAGATGAACTCCAGGTATCACTATGGCCACAACTAAATGCGAAGGACGCATTCGCGACTTCTATGCCTCGACCCTAACGCATGTCCCTGTTCTCTTTCTATTTTCGTAGGGCATGAAAAAGGGTATCATGGAACTCTCGGATCTGGTGATCGTCAACAAGTCAGACGGCGCTCTCGTCGACTCTGCTCGCTATGCCCAAATTGAGTACACCAGCGCACTCAAATTTGTCAAGGCGGTCTCTGAGCATTGGAAGCCAAAGGTCATTCGGGTGTCGTCCATGGGCGGCCCTGAGGGTGGAATCGAGCAAGCCTGGAACACCATGAAGGAGTACTTTGACATCATGGAGGTAACACTCTTTTCTCGCCAATTCATTGGACTGAACAACAGGAATGTCATGAGGCCAGGGCTATTTATTCACCTGGTATTCCCTTGTTTCCCCTGCGCTCCATAGTCGGCGGGTGAGTTGCAGAAAAAGCGCGGCAACCAGCGCAAGATTTGGATGTGGCGGCAGGTTTCGTCTGAACTGCTGGATCGGTAAGGATAACTAGCCTTTGTGATTGAAGGTTCACTCAATTCTTTGCGAATATGACCACTAAAAGATTTTGTTTTTACTGTCGAACATCCGATACCAAAGACTTAACGAGGACGAGCAGGTCCGCAAGATGGCACACGAACTGGAAGCGAAGGTGCTCCAGAATGAGGTTATGTCCGGTGCTGCTGCCCATCAAATTGTAGAACGGTTTATGAAGGGCATGAGCTCGTCATAATCATCGGTTGTGATTTTGTTAGTTGCCTCCCATGTAATACACGAAAGATGTCCCTCTTTCAACCGTGATGCCGCTCCTCTGTGCATCGAGAAGCGCGTCCATGGATGTAGGGATGCGAGCCAGAAAGTAGGTTTCTGTTGTTGTGGTCTGCACACGCGTCTGTGGAGAAACGTATACGCGAAAGTAATGTGAGCAAATGAAAGCATAAATGCACACTTTGAACACAGGCTGCGCAGGACCATTTGAGCCCCGCGGCGATGGCCGGCGCCTTGTGCTGGAATGGTGCGGGTCGACTCATGGCTGAAAGATCGTAAATACGGAATAGCACTCATCAGGAGTGTCTAGCTGCCCACTATACGGATGGTGAATTCGTCCGTACATCGTCGCTTTTCTTTTCGCTTTGCCGTCCCTTTTTTTTACTTTTCTAGCCAAAAGCCCGCCCCTCGCTCCTTCTCTCTTCTCCATTCTCTGCTACCCCATTGCTCTATTTCCGTCGAATCGCTCACCACGGCAAATGCATTCTGCCATGTCTACAGCGCAGTCAACAATCGAATTTGAATGCAACGCATCCTTTGCTGATCGCGCCACCACCTGCCCTGCTACTCTCAGACTAGGCGAACACGAGCTCGCCTGGTCTGTCCGACCATCGAGCGCTGTCGCCGCTCGAGGTTCGCTAACCTTGTCCACCAGCCGAGTCTGTCGCAGGCCTTTATTACTTCCACTTCTAATCCAGTTGTTGTTCCACGGCCAATAGTCCCATACTGTTGCATATACGGATATGACACAGAAGATCCGACGAGGCTGGAGACAAAACACCAGGACCTGAAAGAATTTGATCGGAGCTCGCTTCGGGAACTGACTGTCGCGATTCGTTATGTTCAATTCGCGTCTCCAGACCTGAGGGCGGTCTCGTCTCCGAAGCTAGCCACAGCGCAGTTTGTGTTCAAGCAAGGGTCAGATGCACAGCGGTTTCTAGACCTAGCAAGGCAACTCGGAGGTGAGCTTATCCCTCGCTCTATTTTTTTTTTTGGTCCAAGTACACGTTATTCCGTGCTGAAAGAGGAGAAGGAATGTCGCTCACAGCCCTACCTTTTACTCGGCATTCTAGTCTTTCCAAAGCCCCGGAAAATATTGATACTAGTCAACCCAAATGGCGGCGTTGGCAAAGCCAAAACCATTAGCGAGACAGTGGTCAAACCGATGATAAAACACTCTGGACTAACCGTCAAGGAACAGCGTATGTCCACAGGATGATGCAGCAGTAGCAGAAGATATCGACCAGTATCTCCTCGTACGTGATGTCTAATTATTTTACTTGATTCATTGCACATTTTACAGATACACAGTACAGCCGACACGCCGTCGATATCGCTCACAAGGTTGATCTAGATGACGTTGATACACTGGCGGTTGTCTCTGGCGACGGCGTGCTCCACGAAATCATCAATGGACTGTTATCACGTCCAGATTGGGATCAGGCGAGGCGCCTACCGATTGCTATCATACCCGCAGGATCTGGAAACGCTATTGCGACATCCGTAGGTGCGCTAAGGTTACTTTGGTCGATAAGGATTTCCTAATATCAACTTGCGCGACAAAGAACTATAACTACCGACTTCTTTTTTATAGGCACACGTAGTCCAATTGTCGCGACGCTCGCGATGATCCGTGGAGAAACAACAAAGCTCGATATTTTTTCCGTGTCACAGCAGAATCGACGCAGAATCTACTCGATGCTTTTGTTCAGCTGGGGAATGATGGCAGACGCCGATATCGAATCAGACAAGTATGTCTCTCGCATTCTGTCTATTCACCAGCCCCACCAACACTAAGAGTACTGACTTTTCCGAGATATTTTCGTTGCGTCCAGGTATCGTTGGCTGGGCCCATTGCGCTTTGAGATTGCAGGATTTATTCGCATGATCCGACTTCGACGATACCCAGGAAAGGTTTATGTCTTGCCTCCAAGACACAAGAAACCATTTACCATGGTCTCGCCGTCCGACTCTCCAGATCCAAGCGGACCTTTAACTCAGCATGCGTCACTTCTCCAGGACACGCATCTAGAACCGCCGAGCCCCTGGAGATTATTACCAGGAATGCCGTTCTTCAGCATGTTGCTCGTACTGAACTGCCCCTCTGCAGGCGAGAATATCTTTTTCACAACCACGATCCGGTTCAATGACGGGATTATGCGACTCTACTACTCGTGTGAGACCCGTTTCTGGAAGATCTTGCTCCCCTTTGTTCTAGACCAGACTAACGGAAAACTGGTGGAGCGAGGATTAATGCAAGATGTTGAATGTGGCGGCATCTTGATCATTCCGGGTGTGGAGGGTAAACCCGGCGACCACACGACACACGAGATTGTGCATCCAGATCTCGTCACGTCCGAATCGGCCAAACAGCAAAATATTCATAGGAAACCTGGAGTTTTTGATGTAGACGGCGAGATCATGCCGACTGCTCGGACGCTGATCGAAATCCTTCCTAGCTTTATGGATCTTATCGTGCCCGAATGGTTCCACCAAGAACAGGATGAAGGCGAGGAGGCCAAAGTGGCTAGAGAGAAAGCTGCAGTCATCATAGAGGCGACGAAGAGTAGGCCTGAGGCGGTGAATAGTAAAAAGGTTGTAGAAGTTGCGACGCTGTTGATAGCAATAGCCGGGGCTATCGCGACGCTTGCGGTTTTCTTTGGCGAGGACTTTCAAGTTTGGACTGGAATTGCGAGCCGGATCTCAGATTGACAATAATAATAATATCACAAATATGCAATGAGGCCGCGTCGTGTGGGTCAAGTGTTCTAGAAAGTGGAGCTACATTTTTTTTTTTTTTATTCTAGAATTGCCTCTGATCTCGCTCTCTTTAATCTGATATATATGTCAATTCGTACTGTAGCACATGGACCTCGGGTTTAACTGCTAATTCGACTTCGACCGTGGTTTCAGTAAGGGAGGTTGATCTAACATTACGTTCCTCATGGTACTTGTCCTGCTCACATCGTACCGTCTGGCTCGTCACCATCTAGGTCGTGCGACATCACGTTTTCGCATGGTAATAGTCCTGCTTGGCATTCCGACTCGCTCGTCACCAGAGTTGTTGTGAAGGATTGAACCCATGCTTGGAGATAGGCGGAGCCTCCACGCTCCCGGCTTG
>MU617364.1:0-14831 GCA_025201705.1 Dissophora ornata
TTTACCTTTGTCGAAAACGAAGCCAGGATCAAGGAGAGGGTCATAATGACAGAACCTACAAAGGCCGTAGGTCTAAATCCAAAGCGATCCGCGACCATCCCCGACAGGAACCCAGCAATATAAGTAATCGCCGAACCTGTGGTTCCCACGAATGCAATCGCAGATGCGGTGGAGTTTGGGAAAACGTTTTGGTAGTGCAACACAAAGACGCCAAAGATGAATTCTGTCGGCGCAAAAACGAAGCAGTGAAGGAGCATGGATCCAAGAACTGCTAACCAGCCCTTGAGACTACCCTCGAGGATTAATGGCGATGATGGCGATGGCGGCAGTGGTGCTGGTGTTGGTGTTGGTGCTGGTGCTGGTACTGGTGCTGGTGTTGTTGGCGATGGTGATGATGATGACTCGTAAGCCATCGTTGCTGCTGGAGTTGTTGATGTCTCCAAAACTGAAATCTCTACCGACTCGGATGTTGTGGTGACAGACGCTGGAAGCATTGGCCAAGAGAAAAAAAATGGTGTCCGTGTTTTTTTTTGGTGAGTAAAGTTCCAGTCGCTGCGTTGCGCGGGTCTCTTGTGAGGCGAAGACGACAAAGAGAGAGAGGGGGTTTCGTGTTCGGGATGACTATTGCACACACTACTATGAAGGTTGATGTTGCAGCAGAGGTTGGTGAAGAGAATGGTGGACGACAAAGGAAAAGGGATTAAAGAAAAATGCAAGGGATCGTTGAAAATGATATAGAGCGACGGGATTTCATCGACGGCCCGTCCCCATTGCTACCCGTTCCTTGTGGGCTAGGGTAGGTAGGCTGTAGATGAGCTCCAGGCAGAACTGGGTGCTGCGGGGAGTGAACTATGGTTTGTTTTTTTGTGTATGTTCATTTCTCCCCCCGACCGTTGTAATTGCTTGCTTGCCCTCCTCTTTTGTAAGGGCGACAACGGTGTCTCTTGTTGCGGTAAACGAACATTGATTTAAACATTGCAGGTATTTATCAAGGCGTTAGGAACATGTGGCATGCAAAACTTTCCCAGTCAGCCCAGCGATGATATCCAATTGTCATCGAGCGGGGCTTGGAATTACACATTCCTTGATGTAGCCCGTAGTTCGTCAGGAGGAGAGAGAGAGAGAGAGACGCCTGATGGGAAAACAGGGGGGTCGAGCAGCTCTTAGAACGACGCGTATTTTATGAACGTCCAATTGAAGGCACACACACACATCCCTAGTTGTGTTCCTCCCCCCCCCCCCTCGGAAACAGGGCACAAAACAAATATATCTCCGACTCCTTTTTGGGCTCGCTTCATTTGACAAAAGCTCGTGTTTAGAGCCACGCCGCTAACTTGCAGCATGCAGCACGACGACTGCCAAGCGAGCAGCAGGCTGTAGCCCAGACATAAACACTGCACAACCGCACTGCCGCACTGCCAAGACCGAACACAACGCCACTCTTATTTTCGTCCCTTCTTGCTGTGCTTGATCAACGAACGGCGAGCACACCATGCCCGAAACACCTCTCTTTCCTTCCAATATCCTGCTAGGTTCGGTGCCAGCAGCCATGAATAGTCAAGTCGTGGTCGGAAATCTACTACTCCTTGGCAAGATCTTTCTCAAGCAGGTCTTGAAGACACACTCCAACTTCCAGCAGCAGCCGCAGCATTACCAACATCAGTACCAACCCCCTCAAGACTCTACACTCCTTTCCAGATCTGTAGCTTGGATTGATTATCCATCTTCAGCCTCTCTTCTTTCTCAACTCTCTTCCTCCTCCTCCTCTTTACGGCAGGCTCTTATTCCTGAATTGGCCAGGAACACAACAACTACATCAGCAGAATCTCTTCGCACCTTTCCCATCCTGGCTTCCTCATCTCCTCAGGTGACAATCCTATCCCCTTCTTCCATCCACAAACATGCCTCGGCTTACTCATCGCTTCTCCCTCGTACGACGACTACATCAACAACGTCTCTCGATAATACATCAAACTCAACTGCAAAAATAGAGACAAACGCTGCTGTACTACTACCGCCACCACCACCACCACCAACAGTCCCCTTGGGCACCAGCGTGCTCTTCTTTCCTAGCACTTGCCATCGCTCGGGCTACATAGTCTTCTTGCCAGACCCTGCCGCAGATCTTGTCCTAGATCTCACGCCGTTCGTCGAGAACATCTTCAGAGACAATAATGATCCTACTCGAAATGCCGACGAGGAGGATGACGGACTGACAATATTTTTGTTTGAAGAGGATGAGATACCCAAAAGGACCTGGACGTTCACAATACCTCGTCCACCGGAATCAGTTCTACCAAAAGTGAGAATGACACCGGGACAGGAACGTGAACGTGGTAAAGGCCGAGGGCGACAAGGGTTGTATCTAGGTGTCACTTGGGAGCTAGGTGTGTATGCGGGATTCGAGTTGAGGCATTGGATCGCAACATTGAACGATACTTGGAAACAGAAGGAAGTGCCTGGTTTTATCTATGATGAGGACGAATGGCTGAGAACAGAGACATATGAGACTGAACCGAGGTTGGCAGGGATTGTCAGAGCCATTAATAGTCTTGAACAACTCTTAATTCATTGAACAGAAAAAAATAATAATAATAATAATAAAAAGGCATTTGGGGGACGCGAATCATTAGATTTATAGTTTATCTTTTCCAGACTCTAGGGTTGTCTATTTCGCGCATCATAAAGGTCGCGCTCTCGCTTCAATTTTTCCTGCAACATAGCGGCAAGGACATCTCTCTTTGACGATGACAGGGATGCTTCGACTTTCAAACTGTCGTCATTCGGCGCCCGATGTGCAATGGTGTCCTGGATATCTCCAGCAGCGTGTGGGTTTGCATGGGAGGTCGATGGCAATGGCTTTGAGGTCCCGCCGTCTGTTTTGTAGCGTGCAGCTCGAGAGTAACTGATATCCCTATTGCTGCTCCTGCTTCTCCTTCTCTTACCCCTGCTCCTGCCTTTATCCCTGCTCCTGCTCCTACTCCTACTCCTACTCCTACTCCTACTCCTGGTCCTACTTTTACTCGCGCTTCCAATCCTGTTTCTACTCCAACTCCTCCTCCTCCTTCGATCGCTGCTGCTCCTGCGTCGGCTACCATGCATACGTGATTCCCCAGCAAAGTCACCGCCGCTTGCATCGCTATCAGGACTCTCGCGGCTATCTTGAGGCCTCTCCCCCACACGGTCACGACTATCGCTTCTCTGGCGCCTTGGTCTCCTACCATCGCGGCTACCTCGGCTATCCTGCTCGCGTTGATTATCATCATATCCATTGCTCGCCAATATTTCCTCCGCCGACCTTGAGGAGTCCAGTAACCTGGCCTGGTGGTGGTGGTCAGTATTTGGAGAGTCGTACTGAGCCGAGCGATCGTAGGCCTCGATCGAGTGTGGTGATCTCGCAAAGGCCATTAGTTCATGCACAAACTGTTCCGTAGACTCTTGCAAGAAATCCTTGAGTAAATCATGGGCTTGATCTGTTTGAAGATCATATCGTTTCAGGACAGCGACAATGTATTCTCGAATCAGTTCAAGACCCGTGTCGATTTCCTCGTACCGATGGTGTTGAAGATGTTCAGTATCCGAGGAAAGTGAGGGAGGAAAAGAGAAAGGAGATGAGGAAGAAGAAGTCGAGGCTTCGTCGGTGTTGGTACCAGACGAGTATGAAGGGGTGGTGGAGAGGGAAAGGATGGCTCGCAACTCTCGCCGGATCCAGGGAATGAGGCGGTCCAATTTGTGTGGGAAAACCCTAAAGGTTTCTGGAGTGATCTGCTGGAACCCTGAGATCCTGTTTGCTCCAACGTGCTTGACGAACAGGCGGTGGCGATAGACGTGTCTAGACCCCCCGGTCATGACAGAAAAAAAAGAGGAGGAAAAAAAAAAGAGGTCAGATCATGGCGATTTGTCGACAGTGTCGAAATGGTTTGGCGAGTTCATGATCGATGTTACTCCTTCTACCTTCGTTGCTCCAGTGCCTGTTGCTGTTGCTCTGCTACAGATCGTTCATCCAAAGTTTCATCTCGGTGTGCATGCTGACCACTCCTAGCGTGCCTTCTTCTCTGAGGAGGTCCATACAGTTGTCGAATGATTCCATAGGGTACGGCCATTTGGTGGGATGTACTACTGGTGGCTGCAGAAGTGGAAGAAGAAGAGGACATGATTGATGTCGACGACTTTTTGGATGCTGACAGCAGCGGCTCAAATCGATGCTATCACGACAAAAGGAAGAGAAAAAAAAACTCGGCATTTAGAAAAAGACTTGCTCCGATCGTTTCCAAAAGATCCCGCGTCGTTGGAGAAGGGAGGGAGGGGGGGGGATCCTCAATAACTTACTACAGTGTAGTGCGTGTCATCCCGGATTTCGTGAATACACGACTCGAAGATCCGGATGCAGAGCGGACAAGCGTGTGATATGATGGACCATTGTAGGATGCAGTGGAAGCAGAACTCGTCTATCAGGATTGTTTGTGCAAAGAGCGCGGGGGTAAGAGGTTAACAGCGAGTAAACGTGCGTCCAGCGAAAAAAAAAAAAAAAAAAAGGCGCATGTACATCTGGTCCTTACGGCGGCATGTCTCCAGTACTGTGCGGTCCACACAGACACTGAGGCAGATAACGCAGTGACTCGAGTCGCAGTCCTCTGGTGATGTGATTGTTGCATCGGTCATGTCCGTTGACGTGGATGCATTTGATGCATTCAACTGTTGCATCGGCGGATTCGAACGGGAAAGGAGGATTGATTTATGTTCAAGAATTTTTCTTTTTTTTCTACTATGTTACAAAACACTTTTAACAGCTGCGACTCCCAACTAACACCTGAAAAAGGCTCTCTACAGCGGTGCACGCCTCGGCATCGACCGTCGTCTGATAAGCCAGACCTCATCCTTCATCTTTTGGAGGACGTCCAGGGACTGTGTAGCATCCCCGTCCTGCTGCAGGAAGTAGCACTCTAGTTTCCACAGCATGCTGAGAACCTCGCTGGCTGTCACCACTGCCGTGTCCTGCTTCTGTGGCGCGTCCTTTTCCATCTCTGCACGTAGCTCGTCGCTTATATCAGATTGCTGCTCCTGCTCCTGCTCCTGCTCCTGTCCCTGGTCCTGGTCCTGCTCCTGGTCCTGGTCCTGGTCCTGGTCCTGCTCCTGCTCCTGCTCCTGCTCCTGCTCCTGCTCCTGGGTCTCGTCCTGGGTCTCGTCCTGGTCATCTCGATCACGCAACCGTGCAGACCGCGACTTGCGTAGTCCATGCCTCATTTTAAATGCATCAAGCCATCCATTTGAAAAGTGGAGTGGTTCGTGGTCCGGGTAATGTTTGTCAAGAATCGTCGCAGCCACATTCTTCAGTTCCTGACCGGGCACTCTCCGACCTTCGTTCTCCTGAAGCCATTGAAGCAAGGCCCTCTCCATGTCTGGGTATTTTACTTTCCGACGATGCTTGCCATGCATGCCTTGAGTGTCTTCTGGGTTCAGATACTGGTGGGCGCGATTGAGGGTATGGGAGACTGTCGCCTGGGTGACGACGAGGTGGAAGGTGTCCCGAAGCCATTGGATCAGATGCAGTTGTGTGAGGTCGGGATGGCGCTGCTTGTGCTCGATCAGGCGGAGGCGGACCTCTTTTGTCATTGTCGTGTACTTTGCCTTTGTCATTTCTTCAACGACAATGGGGTTGAGCGAAAGGCTTTGGGGAGGGGGGATTGTGATACAGTACATATTATGGTGCCGCAAAGCCACGTTGCAAACACACCATGTGGCAAAGTAAAAAAAAAAAAAAAAAGGTGCAAACACCGCAAGCAAGCATTGAAGACTCTGCGTGAGAAGGGGGAAAAAAGGTGGGTGCAACGTTCGCCGACATTTTCCAGGGCGGGGCACAGACTGTGCATGCCAGCTCAACACACTGTGCAATGGATCGCGCTGAAACATGGCTCAATATCAACAACGTAAACATTGGGGCAGTACAGTACGCGCCTTGACGCGTCGGTGTGGATTTGATCTGTTTGGCAAAGATGATGCGGGGCAGTGCGGAAAGCAATAGTACCACATATCGACATATCGATACACAACAAAACAGAGATGTGGAGGGGGGGTCCCGGCCGGAAACCTTCTTCACCCGGGAGACTGCATTAAGTGTCTGTCCGTGTGCGATGACCTAATCGCACAACCGCACAGGAAATGACGAGAGCTGGGCTGACACCGCACAGAGAGAGGCCTGGGTCCCACTAGGACCTGCGTGCGTGACGGCATGGCGAGCAGAAACAAGGTTTCTTCGTCTTCTTTTCTTCCTTTTCTACTTTTCTCTCTTCTTCTTTCCTATTCCTACTTGTTCCTTTCCTTCCTCTCTCTCTCTCTCTCTCTCTCTCTCTCTCTCTTTCCTACCCACCAAGCCTCAGCGAAAACGATCCAAGTCCCAACCAAAGCAATACACCATGCCTTCCACATACACCAAAGCCGAAAAGATCACGGACGCTGCTGCCGTCAAGAGCGCCTACAAGCCCACCCACCCAGGCCTGTTCGAAGTCCTGTACGCAGAGGGTGACTACAACTCCAAGCTGGTTGCAACCCGACCCTATGCCAAGGGTGAGGTCATCTGCAACGTTGAGGGTACCACGCCAGGCCCCAAGAAATATACCAGTGTCCAGGTCGGAAAGGACGAGCACATCGAGTTGAACTCTGACCGTAAGTCGATCGACAAAAACACCCTACTGTTGAGAGGCCATGATCCAGGAGCGAGAGATCCCCCCAGCAAAAACATCGATCCAGGAGCTCCACAGAGTGGACGAGCGATTATACTCCGGATCGGTGGATTTGTAAATCGACTTTGGGCGTAAAACCGCCATCTCTTGTTTGGCGAGTTCCGGAAGCGAAACGTCTCTCTCTCGGATCCGACAAAGATGGAAAAGGGTGCAAACAAACATGACGGTTGAACAAAAAAAAACAAAAAAAAAACAAAAAGGTCGGGCACAGACATTCAGAATACTAGAGGATTCGGAGAGCACTTTCATGTGGAAATGACGAGTCAGGAGTAACGGCTCGTCAGTGTGGAAGCTAGCTTTCTTTTGGTACTGCGTTTTATTATCACTTTAACAGATCTCGTTACAAAGTGCAAACAGCAAAAGGAAAGAAAACCCACCGACATTACAATCCTAAAAAAGAGCCGCGTGCTGCTGGGGGATGGGAAGAAATGGCGATCCGTGGTAGCGTTACTCAGCATCGTTGACACTAACTTTTTGCTCTATTGTTGACCCTTTCAATTGATCCGAAAAAAAAAAGTCGTCTTCATGAACCACTCCTGCAACCCCACCGTCTCTCTCGACACCGACACCATGACCGTTGTCGCTGTTGTCGACTTGAAGGAGGGCAAGTCACTGTTTTCATGCCTGTTTTCTATACCCGCGACAATTGTGACCATGGTGACAATTGCATGGTGAACGCGGGATTGCACCTTAACCATCCGCACCTGTTCCCTCCTTTTTTTACACCTTATAGGTGACAGCTTGACGTTCTTCTACCCTTCCAGCGAATGGGAGATGGACCAGCCCTTCCCCTGCTGGTGTGGTGCTGAGCAGTGCGTCAAGAGCATTCAAGGTGCCAAGTTCCTGTCCAAGGAGACCATGTCGCGGTATTTTGCCACCAAGCACATCCAGGAACTCTTGGACGAGCGCGGCGCCGCTGCTGCCACTCAGGCATAAGATTCTCCAGCACTAGCACTGGTCTGGCAGGGGGCCAACCACAAGGGAAACTGTTCAGAGTGAACTTGAATAGCAAGATAGATAGACCAGGACAACAGTGAAATTTGTACAGTAAACGCAGCTTGACGGTCTCCACTACGAGCGAATAATTTGTATGAGAAGAATAGGTTGATGACATGTTGCCAGAGAGGGCAATTGCGTTTTGCGACTAGCGAGGGTGATCTACGTGGGCGTTGGAATTGAACGCACATTGCTGTGGGGTGCGATCCAGACAAGGGCCGAAGAGAAAAGGGAGGGAGGGAGAGAAGGGGGTGAGATCTGTCTC
Source organism: Dissophora ornata (assembly GCA_025201705.1). Lineage (NCBI taxonomy): Eukaryota > Fungi > Mortierellomycota > Mortierellomycetes > Mortierellales > Mortierellaceae > Dissophora > Dissophora ornata. The sequence continues at coordinate 8,002 of MU617364.1, forward strand.
CGTTGTGTGCTGCACCGACCGGGCATTGCGGCATTGCTCGATTGCCAGGAAGAAATTTATCCACGATCGGCCTTGGCGGCCAGTGGACGGAATCCGTGCTGTGGGCGGGGGGAGCTTTTTTTTTGCATGTGGGGGGGATCATCCGCCTCTCGGCGCAGGAAACGAGGCACCGGGACGTTCTCGATCAGGAATGCCCATCTCGACCCCCCACCCCTTACGGAGAAGGTTATTCAATCGTCCGGTCTCTGCCATGGTCGTCTCCGTCATTGGACAGCTTCTCCGCCCTCGATCGCCAATAAGAGCGCACCCCCCCTTTTTTCTCACCTTTCTTCTTTTTCTTCAGCTCCTCTCTCCATTCACACACACCTTCATCGCTCTCCACATTCCGAAATCACAATGTCCTCTGTTGCTGCCAACCGCGTCTCGGTCATCATGAACCACCTCTCCAGCAGTGCTAACCACCCCGCTGGTCTTCTGGCCGGCCAGGTCGCCATCGTCACTGGTGCTGGGTAAAAATATCGCGCTTTTTTTGCTGCTCTGTTGGATCACACGTTCGAAACAATTGCACAGTAGCCTGTTATGAGGATATCTTGCTGACCCCACACTGTATTGTCGTGTTTTCGTGTTATCTAGTCAGGGTATCGGTGGTGCCACTGCTATCCTCTTCGCAAAGGAGGGTGCCTCCGTCGTCGTCAGCGACCTCGATGATAGTAAATAGGCACACTCGATTTTATTTTTTTTGCAGCGCTTAGATCTCTAGCTGATCGATCATCGCACTAACACCCTTGTTGCATTTTTTTTTGTTTTCCATTCTTTCAGCCAAAGGCAAGGATATTGCCAAGCAGATCACTGATGCCGGTGGAAAGGCCATTGTCGTCTCTGGCGATGTCACCGACCTGACCTTCCCCGAGCGCCTCATCGGCGAGACTGTCAAGTAAGTGCTGCTTTTCCACATCATCATCATCCCCCCCTTCTGTTCACACGCATGCGCTTCGTTGACGTGCAAAAAGAAACCAAAGAAACCGTAGTTTTTTTTTTTTTTTCTGAACCAGAATTTCTGATACGGTTGCGTTCTTTACGATCCTACCCCCCCTCAAATAGGGCCTTTGGAAAGATTAACATCATTGTCAACAACGCTGGATTCACCTTTGATGCCATGCTCCACAAGACCACTGACAAGCAGTTCCAATTGATGCTCGAGGTCCACAATGCTGCTCCTTTCCGCATTATCCGCGCTGCTGCCCCCTACATGCGTCTCAAGGATGGCGAGCCCCGCTCTATCGTCAACGTACGTGGAATGTGTTGTGTGTACTGATGTCTGATTTAGGGTTCCCCACACTTCCCTTCGCTTTCAAATGACCCTGACGTATTTCTCTACTCTTTTTATTCAATAACTATATTAGGTCTCGTCCACCTCTGGCCTCCACGGAAACGTTGGCCAGGCCAACTACGCGACCGCCAAGGCTGGTATCGTCGGTCTCACCAAGACGGTTGCCAAGGAGTGGGGAGCTTTTGGTGTCCGCTGCAACACTGTTGCCTTTGGTTATGTCGACACTCGTCTGACCCGTGCCAAGGAGAACGGTGAGACGATGGTTGTGGACGGACAAAAGATTGCCCTTGGAATCCCCATGGGAGCCAAGAAGGAGGCCCCCCCTCCATCGGTTGTCTTTGCTGACACACCCTTGAAGCGCGCTGGTCAGGTTGAGGAGGCTGCAGGATCGGTGTTGTTGCTGTGCAGTCCCTTTGCGTCCTACATCACTGGACACACGCTGGAGGTGACTGGAGGCAAGGGTATTTAAGCGAAGGGGAGAGGGAAAAAGCAAGATTTTGATTGAACATATAAAAAATAAAAATGCGTATTACAAGTTACTTGTATGACAATAAGGAACACAAATGTGTTGATTGATTTGGCTGATTTTGATTGATTGAATATTGAATTTGATATAGATGTAGACAGGTTTTCTTCTTCTGGCCCCACGAATGGCCCAGTAAAGGACCTGTCGAGGCAAAAAGCTTTTTACACTGACTGGGTTGAGTTCTCATCGCCTTCCGTTTCACACCGAGGGAAAGGGTCTCGTCGTGCAAATTCCCGTCACCCCCACAGCAACAGATGTCACAGCAGAAACGACGGGAAGCGATTGGGAGAGAAAACCATCACTCCGAACCCAGTCCGAACAATATAAATGCAGGGACTGCCAAAAGGCCTCTTCTCTGCGTGTGGGGCAGAACGATGTTGGATTGTGGGACGCCTTTTTGCACATTCGAGAACGCAGGACTGCTCCACCCCCCACACCGCATTCTCGACAACGAGGGGTACAATCAACGACCTGCTGTGCGCTTTGCAGTGCAAAGCAACTCCTTTTGGCCAATATGCACAGACTGCCCTCTTCCCCCCCTACACTGCACAAGGCGGGGGGATGATACAGCTGACCATCACAGCCATCTCTCTGGTTCCACGCGCAGCAACATACCCATCACCGCCACCAGGGACAATGGCAAAGAAGGGGCAGCAAGAACAACAACAGCAGGAGCAGCAGACACCCCAACATCAACAACAGCGTCAACAAAGTCAAAGCGGACATCGACAAAACAAGACGAATGGGTGTAGTACTACAAAAATAATAACGCGGCTGAGGGCCACTATGTTGCGATCAGAGGAACCGAATGGTGCAACTCTACACAACACATTGTACATGAATATTGCACAAAATGAGGAACGAACGGGGGGCGTCTGTGTGTTGGTGTGGGAAAAGCGGGCCATGTCGTCGTGTTGCCGTGTCGTCGTTTCGTGTCTTGGTCATGTCATGCCTACAGCCAGTGCGCGCTGCTCGGACTTCAGCGCCGACGTCTCAAAGGGCCATCGGGCGAAGGAGAGGCACATATAAGAAGGTGAAGCTTCTCTGTTCTTTCGTTCTTCTCTCTTCTCTCTTACTCCCATCCCCACCCCTGTACCCACTCACATTCACACTCACCCCTCCTCTCTGCACACGCAATAACTCTGTAGCTATGGCCAACAAAGCCCCCACCATCCTTGCTACCCCAAGCAACAACGTGCTCACCACCAGCAATGGTAAGTTCTCTGCTGTGGTGCTAGTCATCGCGTCGTGCTGCGCAGACGCAGTACGACCTTTCGTTTTATTATTTTAGCTTTCTGTGCACCCTGGGCCCATACTCCAATGCACGATGATAGACTCACTCATCTGTTTGCTCATGTCCCGACATCCATACGCGCACTAATAGGTAACCCTGTCGATGACAACCAGAACTCGATGACCGCTGGCGAGTTTGGTCCCATCCTGCTCCAAGATTTCCACCTCATCGACAAGCTCTCCCACTTTGATCGAGAGCGTATCCCCGAGCGTGTTGTCCACGCCAAGGGCGCGGGAGCTCATGGACACTTTGGTAAGTGGGTGGTGTGTGTGTGGATGTGGATGAAGGGGTGTGTGATTTGAACATCACCATCCATTCTTCATTACATCATACCCTGTGGGACTGACAACGCTCAATATAACGACCGTAATGGTTTTCGACGTGCTAACAACAATGTCTCTTTCGTGTTTTTTATATGTCGCTGCCCTGCGCGGTGGGTTGCTCGTTTTTGTGACCACGAAATGACCTCACTCGCGCGCTCTCCATGTGTCCTATGGGAACATTGACTTGAATCCCATTGGCCGCCTCTCATCGGATCCCGATGACCAAATATTGCTCCTTGTGCGCAGAGGTGACCTCGGATCTGTCAAAGCTCACATGTGCACAGTTCCTGCAGACGCTCGGCACAAAGACACCCGTGTTTGCTCGTTTCTCCACCGTTGGAGGAGAGAAGGGTTCCAGTGACTCTGCCCGCGACCCCCGTGGATTCGCTGTCAAGTTCTACACCGAGGAAGGCAACTGGGACATGGTTGGCAACAACACCCCGGTCTTCTTCATGTAAGCCAAAGAAAAAAAAGAGCACCGAGCTATTGCTGCGCTGCCCATGTATCTCTACGCGCTCCTTGATAATCTCCCGCATGCAAGAATCCTAGCATCTCTAACGCTCTATTCCCATTTGGTTCATAGTCGTGACCCCCTCAAGTTCCCAGACTTTATCCACACGCAGAAGCGCAACCCCCAGACCAACTTGAAGGACCCCGATGCGTTTTGGGACTTTTTGTCGCTTTCGCAAGAGACGCTCCACCAGGTCACAATCCTCTTCTCCAACCGCGGCACACCTTACTCGTACCGTCACATGGACGGCTTTTCTTCCCATACCCTCAAGCTCGTCAATGCCCAGGGTATTGCCCATCTCGTCAAGTGGCATTTCAAGACTGACCAGGGCAGAAAGAACCACACCCTCGAGGAAGCTGCCGAGCTCGATGCCTCCAACCCTGACAGCAGCACTGAGGATCTGTTCAATGCTATTCAAAAGGGCGAGTTCCCGTCCTGGACCGTATATCTGCAGTATGTTTTTGCTTGGACACAACCTGCGCATCGTTTTGAAAAGCCATTTTGTGACACTCACACACACACTCTCTCTCTGCTTATCTCCCTCTTCCTTTCAATAGGGTCATGAAGGAGGAGGATGCTGCCAAATACCGGTGGAATGTCTTTGGTAAGCTTAATGGCCAGGCAATTATGCCAGGGCGAATTGAGAGTCGGCTTTGCCTAAAATGATTTCGATTCCCTTCCCACCTCGCTTGTCGCTTTTCCGCATGATAGATGTCACCAAGGTCTGGCCCCATTCAGACTACCCACTGCAAAAGATCGGAAAACTTACCTTGGACCGCAACCCTTCCAATTACTTTGCGGAGGTTGAGCAGGCTGCATTCTCGCCGTCGCATATGGTTCCCGGTATCGACGTCTCCAACGACAAGATGCTGCAGGGCCGTCTCTTCTCGTACCCCGACACGCACCGCCACCGTCTTGGTGCGAACTACCTGCAACTGCCCATCAACCAACCGTACCGCGCCAAGGTCAACCATCACCAGCGTGACGGTCCTGCGACCTTCTCCCAGAACTACGGCAACTCTCTGAACTACGAACCCCAGAGCAGGGACCCGAATGGTCCTGAGCAGCAGCTGAATGACGTTCGTGCCAAGTTCACGTCAGTGCATCTGAGCGGTGCGACGGGTCGCTACCCTCACAGAAAATCCGATGATGACTTTGTGCAACCCGGCAACCTGTACAGGCTGTTGAAGGGCAAGGAACAGGACGACCTCGTGAAGAATATTGTTGCGCACATCAAGCATGTGAAGAACACCACCATCATCAAGCGCCAGATCGGACTGTTCACCAAGGCAGATCCCGAGTGGGGTCGCCGTATTGAGGAAGGTTTGAAGGCTGCTGGAAAGCAGCTTTAAAGCAAAGAGAGGGGGACAAATCGTCAACACTGACGACGTTACACACAAGTAGTCCATGTATATAAATACATTCGAATAGGAATATCGAATAAGCTGCTGTGAAAGAACATCATTAAAGAAACGAAAAAGAGAATATTGGAACAGAGCTGTGCAAGTGATACAACAACACCACGTTCAGGAACAGGGAACAGGAAACACGCCTATCCACAGATGAGCATACATGGACACGCCGATATGCATTTATACATTCATGCATGTCATTTGAGAAGGGTGTCGTCCTGCGAGAGCGAAGGGAAAGGGGAACGGAAAGGGAGGAGCGGAAACGGAACGTCCTCCTTTTCCGTGCAGGGCTCGGGAGGGTGACTTGAAGTGATGCTTTGCTCGGTGCGAGGCGATGCCAATGCGATGGGACAGAGGGCAGCATAGCTCCCAATGTCCCGGGCATGCCTGCTCTGTCCAGGGTGACTCTGCCCGCCCCCAATGCCATGCACGCATTGTCTGCTAACAACGCTCGTTCTTCCTTCTCTCTCTCTCTCTCTCACACACACACACTCTCTCTCTCTCTCTCTCTCTCTCTCACTCTTGTCGTCTTGACCTGTTGCCTCATTCCCATTCACAGCCGGTTGCGCATCTCTCCTTGTTCGTCCCATGCTCTCCCATTCCTCTCCATCCCGCCACTGTTGCTGAACCTGTCTGTCTCTGTCTCTGTCTCTGACTAGTTTTCTTTCTTTCTTCTATTTCTCTACTTTTCTTTTTTTTTCTTTGTGTGAACATCTCCCTCCCTCTCCCTACCCCTGTCCCTCTTTGTCCTCTTGACCAAAAAAAACGCTACTTTGTACAGGACTGAGAGCTCTCAATTTTTTTTTCTTTTTTTTTTTTTTTTTGTTTTTTTGGTGGTAGTGGTATATATATTTTTTTTTTTAAGTCTACGTGTTCACGTAGAACTTGGGTTTCTTAATGGAGTCTCTTGTAACATCCGTCTCAGATGAGGACCCGGGGCAATGCTTTGAGGTGCGAACAAATGGTAAATGCCTAGATGTTCATAATCATGCAAAAGGCATCTGCACTCTTTTCCCTTTTCTCTCTCTCTCTCTCTCTCTCTCTCTCTCTCTCTCCCATGTTTGCAAGAAAGCTCTAACGTGCTGTTTTTCCAACTTTTTCCTTTGGCCCGTTTATTCTATTCTAAAAAAACCTTTTTCGCTTTTGAAAAAAAAATGACCTCGCGTCTCGCGCCCCTCCCCCAGACGGAACCGTCCTGACGGGAATTGCACAGGGCATAGCTCGTTGCAACGTCCATGGCCGTAATCAAGACCTCATGATCTTTGCTGGTGAGGGTTCCTCGTCCCACTGTACATCTATGATTGCATTGTTACAATGCAGCTAACCAGGCATGATACTGACGGCACCTTGTTTTCCCTCTCTCTCTCTCTCTCCCCCTCCCTTATTCCCTTATTTTTGATTTGATTTGTTTGTTTTTTGTTTTTTTTTTTTTTT
>MU617365.1:0-14826 GCA_025201705.1 Dissophora ornata
TATTCTTACGTTTAGGTAGATTCGTTGTTCGTACGAGCTACACGTAGACTTCCAACCGGATTGGATTAAACTTGACGTCAAAAAAAAGGCTTTCTTGGTCTCCTGCGCATTAAACGCATGGAATCGCCGGTGAATCAGGTCAGAGAAATCGCCACCGCTACGTCGGTGCCCCACAGCACCAGTGCGTAGTGATAATCCCAATTGGTTTTCCAATCAATAGTGTACTCACGCCTCTCAGCTGCTTCGAGGCAGTGACCAAAGGCGCGGGCACCAAAGCCTCAATACAAATCTTTGGTGGTCCAGCCTGTCGGTGCATCGTCATTCTCCGCACAGATTCTCGTATTTTCCTTTCGCCCTACCATGAGGATGCTAGGCGAGAAATATTGATTATGCTCCTTACTATTATTAGCCCCTCTCGCCTTCCTCTTTCTCTCCATCTCCTGTGAGTGCGCCGCCAGGAGTCATTGGAACGAGTAAAAGACGATGGCCATATGGAAAGCAAAACGCGGGCAGATTTAATCTATTAAATGTGGAGAAGGAGAGGGCGAATGGTTAACCGCAGTCAAAGTTGAACTGTCGCTGCGTTTAACTTTACTCTGTGACACACGTGAATTTGCATACCAGCAGTATGTCTGTATTTTCTCACAGTTTCGACAGTACTTAATTAGGTCACACAGGTGGAAGGGAGGAGACACTCTATGGTTTCTATAGTTCTAAGTGAAAGCATCCTAGTATCTCTGGAGAAGAGGCACAAGCTTTGTCAATGGTAATACTTCATACTTTTTTACTATTAACAGTCTAGACTTCAGCTCCTGCAGATCTTCGGAAAGGGATTCAAGGAGACGTTCCACAGTCTCCCCGCTGCTGCTCGACATTGTTTCAAGTGCGTTCGTATGCTATCAACACTTTTTCACGGTTGATTGATATCTGCATATTCCGACTAGTAGCCGCGATTTCCGGGCATCTGAGGATATGGCCTTTCATCGCCTTAAGAGATGAGAAGGTTCGAAAGCAGCGACAGACGTAGTCACCCAGGCAATCGCCGGAACTCGTGCCTGACCCCCTCGCCTTCGTATTCAATAGCGAAACGAGCATACCTATCGCGTTTGTGTGCATCGTAATTGCTGCCACACTTGGGAGTCCTAGAGCAGGTAGCGACTGATGTGTAGGGGCTACACCTAGCCTTCTTAGGGTTCTTCATGGTGTAGAGGGCGTTTTCACTGTTACACTGTTAGAGCGCCTTTCATCCGCTTTTTTAAGGCCAGCACTGTAGCATGTGCCCGTTGCATGTGGGTCACAGACAAGCACCTTCTCATCGAGGTGGGGTGTGTGTTTCTTCTCTGCTGGTGAGGGATTGGAGCTACATGGTATGCAGTTAGTGCGTCAAAGTGCCTCGAAATGTCTTTTCGTCAGGGCGTCTGTGTTAGGGAGGGACAGCCGGGGTGTGTGTTTCTAGAGGATTGGATCTGCATGGGAGGGATGGCATCTTCTCGCCGTCTCGCCGGGGGGTGTGTTTCTTCTCTGCTGGAGAGAGTTTGGATATGCATGACATGCAGTTAGTGCGTTAAAGTGCCTCGAAATGTAGTGTGTGTTTCGTCGGGGTGTGCATTACTTCTCTGCAAGGCAGGGATTAGAGTTGCATGACATGCAGTTTGGGCGTTAAAGCTCCTTGAAGTGCCTCTTAGTGTGTTCTCTGTGTGCAGCCAAGGTGTGTGTTTGTTCCAACGTTTTCTACATTTTCGCCAGTAACCACAAGCGCCAAATCGCGGTGTACATTCACCAACTGCTTGTACAACTCTAGTAAAGCCCCTGTCAGGTGGACCGACTCACGGTCCCAACAAACCCGTGCACAGACGACTCTCTGACTACATCCACAAGCGTAATGAGACCCATTTCACTTTTGAACGCAAACCCTGCGACGCACACAGGTACGTTTGCGTTTGTGGAACTTCTCACCAGTTGCACAACGGGTTGAAAAAGCATGTCCAAGGAGAGTTTACGAGCGATAGAAAGCCATGCTTCAGGGTCCTCTACATCTCCAGGGCTCCTCTGTCGACTACCAAGGACAATTACGTGTTGGAGATCAAGAAACTTCGCGCTCAGGTCAGAGCGATAACAGAGTCCCTTAAAGAAGTACTTGAGCAACAACAGTTTAGGACCATCGCAGATCGAAATAAAAGTCATTAATGCACAAGCGAAAATTGTGCGCAATTAAAAGAACGCGTAACTCGTTTAGTTGCAGTCTATGGGGGCTCTAGCGGGACCTCTTGTGGAACCTCTGGGCAGAATCCTCTCAAATTTGTTAGTCGACCCAGCACGAACGATATGTCCATGAATCGTGTCCAGCGCCAATATTATTCTCTGCTCCAAGGTATAATTCACTTCGGTTTGGACCATCTCTCGAAGGACAGCGTAAACCATGCAGGCTCCTCTACGTCCATCTCATCCCTTTCCTGCTGCAGTGCAGGCTTTGATATATACTGTTCTTGTCCACCTCTAAGTTGCCTGTTCCGAAGTTGCCATTACTGAAGGTCCCGCTGCCGTAGCTGAAGTTCGACATCCTCAGCTTCTTTTAAAGTACCCTGTACATCTTTCAATATCGACCTAAGTGTTCGATAAAATTTAACACGACTTTCGTGAAGGTCGCTCCTCGTGTCTGTCCGTACGTTCTTGAGATCATCCAATGAAGAATGTATAGCTTCTGAAATGGTGTTGCTGATTGATGATAACCATGTATGCTTGTGATGATACATTCTTCGTTCGAATGCACTCATCAGGTCCACATTAAGTTTTCTGTCAATGCCGTTGAGCCTAGATTTAGCCGCGCGAAAATCGGAATGCATCGCATGGTGCGTTGGTACGAAAACTGTCTGAGAGAGGCGATGATTCTGCCCTCATAGCTGAATCTTGAAATCTGTAAACATGGCGCATCTGAAGACTGGAAGGCTAAAAACATGGTGTAACCCATAGTCGCATGCAGGATCGTCCCTGAGATCTAAAAGGACCGCAGCATCTTGTAAAACCACCTTACGCAGATGGAGCAGTAGCGCGATAGTAAAAGACCAGATGGATCAGGGTTTAGCCTAATGTCATCATGCCGTCCATATGCTGGCTTGCGGTCCAACATAATGTTCTCGGTGACAGCGAGTCAGTCTGGATGGCCGTTGAAGCAGGACTCGATGAATGGAAAGATCTGTCTTTGGAGCTCGACTGGCGGGACGTGGGTGTTCCGTGGAAGCCAGAATGTCTCGTTCGGCGTTGTGAAGCCGGCCATACGCATAGCGACATCCGACGGGATCCTACATAAGCAATGCGTGGCAAGGCGCTGCTTGGCCCATCCGCCATGTTGCGTAATGGAGGCGATGTCGGCTCTTATTGCTTGAGCATGACGTGCCCGGGATCCTCGGTATCTATGGGTCACTTTGTTCGGTTTGTGCATTCTGAGATGACTTAAAATGTACCGACTGGCTGATTTTCTTATTGCTATTACGACCATGGATCAGATGCAGTCCTGCCCAGTTCTCGCCAGGGGCTGTGAAGTCGGGGGGTGGGGGGACGGCTTTCAAACTGAAATAGAGACTATATTCATAACTATAAGATAAAGCAGGCCCTCCCAGTAACCTAAAATTTAGGCACTACTTGTCAGTTTCAATTCAATGAACTTATCTGAAGTCGAACCATGGCCTAGAATTTTGGGTGCGTCGCTGGGATCGTCATTTCTGACTGATAGATGCACTTGGGCCAATAGATGACACTTCGCTTGCAATATCGAAAATGAGGACGAAGCGTCAGAGTGTGGGTCCATGTCAACTATATCACTGCCCTCCATTGAGAAAGTGAAGCCTGGTGAAATGTGGTCGAGGGATTGCCCTTCGAATGACAAGAAATCCACTGCACAAAACAATAACAATGAGATGTTTTAATACATTATGGCTAATACGAGGGACATGCACACATGGTGTAGACGAAGAAGCGCCTCCACTGGTTAGTCCGCGGGCTCTTAACTGATAATTGACTGGTCAACTTTATTTGCTGGTCAACCTAAATTAGCAGCACAGCAGCAGGAGCAAGACTTCCGTGATAAATTTTTTCCAACTCAGAAGAGTCGCAAAGTCGACAGAAAGGACCACGAAGCCAAGTCTGCCAGTTTTTTGTTTTTGGCGGGTTCAGTGAAGGAATGCACCCATTAAAATTTCCTTATCCAAATGCCCGTCGACTTCTGAACATGTTTGGCTGCTCTGTATATTAACTGCCATGATCATCTCTGCGCTAAGGAAACCCAAGGGGTTCATGCAAATCATAACTGCTGCAACATCCAAAGCTGTCTCAGGGGAGTGCATCACCTCCCGCGGGGGACGATCCATTGTTGCTTCTTCAATTGGGCATACAACTGGAAGTCACAGAGGCGATACAACAGACTTCATCCGTAATTGCTGGAGATAAAAACATTGCGCGAATGACGTGAGATGGCGGCAGTGACCGAATTCATAGCCGTTTCACTGAATTTCTTTATTTTTTGTTGTGAGTGAGAGCAGGAGGCAGTGTTAGTCTAAAACAAGCAAAATCGCAGGCGCCTCTCGTGTCTCGCACTTCGTGGCAATGGCCATTTCCTCGACAATACTGGTGTGGAGGCCCCAGAGTACAATCAAAACATGCTGATGTCTTCTGTGGCACTTCTTGCAACGCACAGCCTGCCTCTTTTCCAAACTCCTGAATGTTATATTATGCGCGCCCCGGCGCATAAATCATATTCATATTCATATAAAAAGAGTACATGTCCCCCGCCGCACAGTATCTTCCCGTTCCACATCCACCACTCCAACAAGAGTCAAGCACCTGTATTCACATATATAAAGAAGCTTTAAATTTCTTTAATTCTGCCCCTCACTTCCTCACACTTCTTCCCACTTAATTGCATCTCAAATCGAGTGTCCGAAAAACAACCTTGTGCTGAATTGACCTTCCCTCGCCCTTGTTCCCCTCTTTATAATTTATACAACAACATTCCATCATGGACCCTCGAGTTCAATTGGCCGACTGGGCTAAATTGCGTCAAAAGAACCCACAGTTTCTCCTGAACGAGATCCAAGGCAGCATTATTGCGTCGCCTACAATCGCCAACCCATGTTTTGGCAAGAAGAAATCCATCTATACAGATTTCTTTGCTTCGTCCAAACCCCTGATGAAGTTCGAATCGATTATGACTGAGACGGTCTTACCCTTCTATGCCAACACTCATACATCGACAACGTCAACCTCCAAGAGCACGTCGACGAGTGTCAAACTCGCACGGGAGACGATCCGTCGCTGCACTAACGCCGTTGCTACACCAGGACATGAACACCAAGCCGCGGTTATATTTAGCGGGTAACTTTAAACGGAATATCCCATACAGACATGCAACTCCTTCTCAAGGTACCTTCTGTGTCTTCCCACATGCATACGCTAACCATTTCAATATCTGTTTTTATTTATGGCCTCAGGGATGGTTCAACATCCGCAATCAACAAAATTCGAAACGTTTTTCGTCTAGCCGACGAGGCGTATTGGATTCGCAAAGCTGCATTTCCATGCACAGTACTACCAACAGCAGTTGGAGCTGCATCCCCATCCTTTGCTTCGTCCTGCTCACACATCCCTGAAAAGTTTACTTCTCTTCCCGTGCATCCCGGCGTTACACCAAATACCCCTACGCCGTCCCCCCCATTGTCACCATTGACCATCAGTCCTGCACGCCTATCAGCAGATTGCCGCCCAGTAGTGTTTCTATCTATCCAAGAACATCATTCAAACCTTTTGCCTTGGCGCGAGAGTTGCGCCGATGTGATAGTCATTCCCGAGAACTCGGTATCACATCAATTGGATCTGCAGGTTTTAGAGCAACAATTGATCGCGTATCAACATCGCCCGCTCAAGTTGGGAACGTTCTCTGCCGGAAGCAACTTGACAGGAGTGCTGGTGCGTTTACTAAACCATCCAATCTAAGTTGCATCCAAGTCGACATGAATTGTGGTCTGATTTTTGCATTTCCAATTTTATCATAGAACGATACCGTGGCCATTTCCGAGCTCCTGCACAAGTATGGGGCCTTTGCATTCTACGACTATGCTGGTGTTGGGCCCTACACCACCGTCGACATGAATCCACCTCCTTCCGCCTCTTCCACACCGGGAGAAAAGAACCTTGCCTACAAGGATGGGGTTTTCATCTCCACTCACAAATTCCTCGGCGGGCCTGGCGCCTCCGGTGTCCTCGTCGCTCGTCTCAAAGTATTTGACTGGATCGATCAACACAGCGCCACGGAGCGAAACGAGTACATACCTGCCACGCCCGGCGGTGGAACCGTTGATATGGTCCTCCAGGGCCGACACAAATATACCCATAATGTCCTCGCCCGCGAAGAAGCCGGAACCCCTAATATCTTGGCGACGATTCGAACAGGCCTCGTCTTTCAGTTACAAGAAATCGTCAATCCGGAATGGATCTTGCAGAAGGAATACAAGTTGGCCAAGACGGTGTTGGCGAGACTGACCGCGCCGACGTTGGCCCAGAGCGTGCATGTCTTAGGATCCGCGGAGCAAGATAGAGTTGCCGTCTTCAGCTTGACCATTGCGGTGCCCAAATTTTTGAGTCGAGATCAGAAACAGCCGTTGCAGATACATTATGCATTGCTGAGTACGATCATGAACGATTTCTTTGGGGTTGAGATGAGAGGTGGATGCATGTGTGCTGGGCCTTATGCCTCACAACTGTTAAAGTTTGATGCGGAGAAGGAGGATGCGTTCTGGAGACTGCTGTTAGGTGGGGATGCTGGATTCAATGATGCTGTTAGACCCAACATCCACAAACAAGATCTCTACTCCAAGAGTCTTAAGCCGGGTTTTGTCCGCTTCAGTTTCTCCTACTTTGCCAGGAAGAAGGATGTCGAGTTTGTAGTCCAATCCCTCGAATGGGTCGCCCAATACGGCTATCTCCTCATCCCAATCTACAAACTTGATGCCAAGTCTGGAGAGTGGAGTGTTCGGGAGGCTGTCCGCAAGGCTGTCTCGAACGAAATCCTTGGCAGTCGCAGAACATCCGGCCTTCGCAAACATTGCATCCCTGCCGCGATCGATTGTATCTATGGACTCCAAAAGTTGTTTCGGGAGCAGGCCAACCCCACGTGGCCGCGGGCATCTCCTCCAACACAATCACCATATCTGGTGCCTGACGCCACTGCAAACCTGCAGCGGCGTTGCAACAGCTCCGGTGAAATGGATGGTGGTCGCCATGGTTCTAAGGTCCTTGCGTCGCTTAGCAAGGCAAAATGGTCACTTACTGATCTTTTTACAGCCACTCTGCAAAAACCTGGTGGTGACCATCGTACAGAGACAACAGCGCGTTCGAGGCAGCAACACAGCGATGGTGAGGAAACAGGGGTTAACAAGCACCACATTAGCGGCTTGTATAAACCTGACATCAATAGCCTTCCAGCGGATACCCCAGTGACTCCTAGATGTCACTCTGCATCGTCACTCTCAACAATATCGGACACTCCTACTGCAAACACCACTGTAAAGAAACCGAGCATCTTTTCGGCCGCCCGCCACCTCTCTGCCAAAGAACGACGGCTTTTGGCTGATGCATTAGAGGAGCTCGAGTGGGGAAAGTTACAGGCAGAGGTCGAAGCTATAGAGACCAGTGAGCTGGCCAAGAATCTGAGGTGGTTTGTGACGCCTCTAGAAGTCGCCAAGTTGTACACTCAGGAGTTGGTGAACCCTTCGGCGACTTCGCCTTTTCCAAAACGCATCAGATAGGGTGACAAAAGCAAATATAGTAGCAAAGGCAAAATAATCTAATATACATTTTCTACGCATAACTTAAAATGGACGCTATCTCCTATGCATAGTATGTTGTGACATGGTCACTGCCATGCTGTTAAATGACTCGTAAGTAGCATCTGCCGAAGTAGATAACGTTGCGTCAGATGGATACCGTGGAGGGAGCATACAGGGTAGTGGCGGACGATGTGGCGAGTTCCATGCCAAGGACGAAGGAACTGTGCTAGAGCTATGGCAATAGGATACGCATTGCTGTGATTGTTGTGGGGGTGCTTGCTGCTGCTGTTGCGTGTGGCCAGGGCGACGCGCTGAATACGAGCCGCTTCCACTGACAAGGAATTTTGGCACTAAAGAAACATCGCATTGTGCGACCAGTGGTCTACGGCTATTAGCAGCTGCAGTCTGGCGCACCTCAAGACCCTCCACCTGACGTTCAGTAGAGGATTGCAGCTCCGATGTGCTCGGTTGCCTATGCAGATTGGGTCGCGGCAATGACGATATTACAGGAGAGTCCTGACTCGTCAATGTCGACAGACTGTGTCGAGAGTGTACAGATGAACGGTAGAAACTCGGCGACTCAGATGCTGGGGTTTTCTGGCTGTCGAAGCTATTGGCAGACTCTGATTGCGACTTGTGCTGATGGCCACTTTGCTGCTGCTCTTGTTTCTGTTGCTGTTCCTGCTGTTGAAGCAGATACTCTGGATGGCCAGGGTCTTCTGTATAGTAATAACCATCCTTACTTGCATGGTGATACGCATGTCCACCTTCACTATACATCGGTGAGTTTATGGACGACCTCACAGATTTGATGTCCTCTCGTGGAAGGTGACGGTGGCTCGTCATGAACGGCATCCTCTTTTTCTTGACCTGATAATCGTGAAAAGGTCCGCCTGTGATAGGAAATGGCATGGGAATAGCCATCTCAGAGATGAGTTTTGATTGGAAGTCGTGTTGTTTGCGAGCGAGCTCGATCTCTTTCTCAATCGAGGGTTCTTTCCACCGCAATGCTGAGGCCATCAAAATCATGATTGACGATATCGCAATAATGGCCATGTTCCTTTCAAAGGAGTAAGGTAACAGACAGGCAGTTAGTGATGCTGTCGAGAGTGGGAAGTGAAACGATAAAACATTTCAAGCTTCTTTGTGACATACCAGTAAAATCCAAGCACATCCGCTGCACATCCAATCGCTGGAATACCTGGCTGGGTCTCTCTCAAAGCTGGCAATGCAAACAACGTTGTGATCCCAAGTGTCAGCACATGCTCATCCGTAACCCTGTGCTTCCTGATCACTTGGATCGCAATGATCCCGATAGTGATGCTCAGCGCCCACATAATCATCACGACAAATAGACTGAATCCAATCGTCGTCGGCGACCGCCTCGTGAAGATCTCGATCGAAATCTTGTAAAGGTCATCGTTCGATAACCTGACGGTAGGGATAAACTCCACGGATTGTAACATGCCAAGAAAAGTCAGACTGACGGGGATCTTGTGAAGCTGTTCCTTTTCCTTGTTGGCGAGGATTTCAAAGTAGCTCTTGTACGCGTCGAAGGGATAGTCGATTGTTGCCCCTTGCATGTATGGCATGGTCACATCCACGGAGCGCCTATAAAGCAGGTATCGAGCGTGTTAATACATAGGTGCGGAGATGGAACTCTCAGTGTAAGAAGGTTCCACTAGCGTGAAGACTATTCAGCGCATTTTCATTCTTACATGATCTGTGCTTCGGGGAATGTCAAAGTCGTATAAAATAGGGACACTGCAATCGCTGCCGACAGCACACCATCGTCTCCGGCGAGGGTCCCATGAGGCGTAAACTCGAAATGGATACGAAAATTTTTATCTTCAAAGTCAACGCTGGCGACGCTCCCGACCACATGGATATAATCGCCCGTGTGTGACACACCCTGCGGCCCAACCTCAACCACAGACCGGCCATTGTCGCCTTCTCTCCTGTAGATGGAAAAGATGGGGATAACGATCGCACAAAGGGATCCTATGACGATAATGCACCAGAGCGTTCGGCGGGCCCAAGTCCGGAGTTGACCTGATTGTCGGTGGAACAATGCCATGAAAGAGTGGCAGGTGATGCAGTGGGCGTTTTTTTTTTTTTTTTGTTTGTGGCAAGAAGAAAGTGCGAGTTAACTGGCGGGGGTTACGGCCTGGATTGGATAATTTCTCGGGAATAAACGTCGAGTACAAACAGGATGGATGTTTTGATCTTGGATTAATAGAGGGTATATAGGAGCAAGAGGATGGCCAGAGTGATGAAGAAAGGAAGAAAGAGAGAAAGAGGGCAATTATGACCCTGTAAGCAAATGAACGCTTGTTTGTGCATCTCGTACTTCATCGTCGGTTAGAAATATGAACACATCATCAACTCCCCTGCTGCCAGTAGGTCACAAAACAACTACACAGGACGGAATCGGTTACGTCTTTTTTTTTTTTTCGCCCTCCAACTTAACGAACATGATCTTCATACATCCACTATTTATTTATCCTGCATGGGCGATGAGGGATCGTTTGGAATTTACGGATGTTGAGTTGCAGTCTTGATGCCAGCAGCAAAGTCATACGCTGTCACTGCGGGAGCATGAGAGCACCACAAACGTCCCTGACCTTGCAACCCTCAATCTACTGATGGTGGACCATGTTCATAAGCGGAGAGTTCCTTTGTATAAACTACATCGATGAAAAGTCACGTTTTTCACTGGAACATTTAGATGCGTATTCTTTCACTTTTTTTATTTTTTTTTTAGATGAAGGGTATCCAAGGAGGAGTGAATGGATGGGGAGCGATGGAATGCAATGCTGAAGGTGTGTGTGTGTGTGTGTGTTTTTTTTTGAGGATGTGAAAAGAGATGCAAAAGAAGAAAAAAAATAAGGACAAGAATTTAGTAGCCGCGAGCATTCTCGGTGGCAAGGTTGCTGTGGTCCAGCAAGAAGATGTCCAGATCTTGCCAGCCACCACCGACACGGACAAGAACCTTGCGTGGCCTCTTCTTCGCTGCGTCGTCGGCCTGCAAGGCTGCCAAGCTTCCCGCATTGCGTCGCGGCATGCCAGGTCCGCGGGAATGCGCCGGCTGGGGATGAAGACCATCATCCGTTCCACTGTGGCTTTCGCCACTGGAAACAGAGTCATCCTCCGTGACACGACCGTACTCCATCAATCGACAGAGCACCGTCTTGCCACCGGTCAAGGCATTACCTTGCTTGTCGAGACGTCCACCGAAGTAGTATTTGCCTTGTCCAAGTCTACGGATCTGGATCTGGATTGGACTTGAGTTAACAACTTTGGCAAACTCCTCGTCGAGCTCGTCACCGCGGACGGCAATGTACGGCTCAACATCTTCTAACTGGATATTCATCCTGTCCATGAGTTCGGGCATACCCTGATCGCGGCCGTAATAATGTTGCTGCTGACGCATCGTGGAGGAGATGGACGAGACCGAAGACACTGAGGGGCTGGTGGGCTCCTCATAGGGAGTGAAGTGGTACGAGCTACCAAAGCCCGAGTGTGATCCTGATGCGGAGCCAGGACGTGAATTAGGACGCGAACCAGGACGCGAGCTAGGGCGCGAGCCGTAGGCGCGGTGTTCGCGCTCTTCATAATAGCCGCCTTGGTAGCTCTGACGCGACGTGGTAGAAGCAGGCGAAGAGCGACCCTCATATCCATAATGGTCCTGGATGTTGCCACTGGCGCTGTGCTGCCTCGGGCGACCCGAGGCCGACATCGTCGTCGTGGGCGCGCGATGAGATCCATTCGCATAGTTGCTTGGGATTGGAGACGCGGCCTCACGGCCATACTGGGAACGCTGCTGCTGTGGGGGTGGGCTGAGAGCCGAGCGTTGGTTGGTCTGGGAAGATCGAGAAGATGGCATTGGCAAGTTCGTCTTGCGCCCATTGCTAGGACCGGCTGAGGCAGGCGCAACACCGTTCGACAGCTTACTGTTGCTGCCACTGGGCGAGAACACTGGCTTGGTCTGGTTGGGAGTCCTCAGCATCGAAGGGCTGCTGGCTGCGCTTCTGTATGCACCCGACATGGACGAAGTTGCACGACCAGTTGGTACTGGCGATTCTACGTAATTTTGGCCCATGCTTGAGACTGGGCGGGGGAGGAAGGTCGCAGCTGTGGAGAGCACTTGTGGGATGCCAGGGATGCCAGGCGATGACAACGACACTGATGGGCACCTGTTGAGAGAAACGAGTATACGCAGAAGATATTGTTAGCACTTTGAAGGTGTCATGACTTACGAGAGCTTTTTTTTAGAAATATACGTTATTTACCATGGGCGAAGGCGGTTTCCTCCTCGGGTTGGGCTGGGGCTCAAGGAGCGATAGTTGTTCAGTGCACTGGCGGTGAGTAGACCCGACTGTGAAAGGCCGCTGTTCGAGTTGGCGGGCGACCATGGACGGTAATCGTAGTATCCGTCGGTAGGTGAGGGCGTCCTTGTGCGACCATACGATGGCACAGGCGATCTGACCGATGTTGGACGGCCACGCTGCGTCTGCTGCTTCGCTTGCTGCTGCTGCTTCTGCTGCTGCTGCTGCTGCTGCTTTTTCTGGGCAAGTGTTGGAGTAGAGGACGTATTCCAGCCAGGCTTTGGGTTGGCCATCTGAGCACGCTTGGCTACATTTGCCTGCGCTTCGGGCTTCTTGAGGGGCAGCTGGGGCAAGTAGGGTGTCCTCAAGTCATCAAGGAAGTCCAACAGTCTCTCAACACCATCCAGCTCAATATCAACGCGCTCGATTCCATCCTCGAGCTGGTCCCACTTCAAGTTCATGGCCTGGTGTCTAGAGACAACGTCCATGTTGCGTGTAGTGCGGCTCTCGATGCCATTCTCAAGCATCTCGAGCATCTGGTTGACAGCTGGAGTATAATACTTGTGCTTAGCCTCGAAGGACTTGAAGATGCTGTAAAGATGTTCGCGGTCGATGGGGGCATCGGGGACGACCCTCTGGCGGGCCATCGACTTGATGTGGTCTAGCAGTCCCTGGCAGTGGACAACTGCCCTCTCGATGGAGTCCATCATGGACTCGACCTGCTCTGCGACCTGTTCAAAAGCCTCGAGCCACTTGTCATCTTTCAGCTCCTCGCTGACGCGCTCGCGGCGGAATTTGAGGTCGTCCCACCGGCACTGGACCTGCTGGTAGCGACTCTGGAGGGCATCCTTGGACTCGTTGCCAATGCTAGCCTCGTCCGTAGGAAGGGAGCCGACACGGTTGTCCAAAAAATCGACCCTTGCAATCAGGAGTTCGATCCTAGAGTCGACGTGGGCCAAGGTCTCCAAGCTACGCTGCTTGGCCTGGGCCTCGGCTTCGCTAGAGCCGCCCCTGCTTGGAAGGAAACCCTCTTCATCCGAGGTGATGGCGCTTCGCTCGTTGTTGTAGGCATCTATGCTGACACAGACGTCTTCAATATCCACAAGGACATTGTCCATGTGCGTCATCAGCTCTGCGCGCAGTCTTGCGCCAGCCAAGTCGCCCTTGACCTTCTCCAGCATCTGCTTGAGGGATCCCCAACTTGACTTGATGTTCTGGGCCGTCTGCTGAAGGTCTTGTTCCATCTGCTGAGCAGATACCTCTTCTCGTTCCGCAGCAGAGATTGACCCAAGCCTAGACTCGATCTTTTCTTTGAGCTCGACCAACATATCGATGTTGGGCTGGAATCGGTTCAGGATCACATCCATCTCACCAACGTCACGCTTATCTGTGGCACCTTCTTGACCAACATCCATCTCAAGCGCAAAGACAGCCATCTCTGCGCTCTCGAGCCATGTGGTCAAATCAGTTGAGGCACTATTGAAGCGTTCGTGGATGGTCTTGAGGGGGATGGTATCGTATGAGGAGAGGGAGTGGTAAATGTCGCTATAGGGAACCGGTAGCTTCTTCAGATTCTCGACCTGAGATTGATATGATTGATAGAGACTTGTCGTTGCTGCGGCTGGCGTTGTTGTGGAGGCTGATACATCTGCTGTTGCTGAGGATGTGGCTTCTGTGACATGTGTTGGGGTTGTGACGGGCTGCATTGTGGCGACCTCTTGTGGTGTGGACTGTACTGCGTCGACTTCTTGTGGTGTGGACTGCACTGAGGCGACTTCTTGTGGTGTGGACTGCACTGAGGCGACTTCTTGTGGTGTGGACATGGCTGTGAGAGTGTGTGTGTGTGTGTGTGTGTGTGTGTGTGTGTGTGTATGTGTATGTGGAGGTGTGGAGGTGTGCTGCTGTATACGAGTGAGGAAATGCTTTTTGTTATGCTAGGTTTGTTCTATTTCTGTTCAAACAAAAGATAGAGAGACATAGAAATAGGGATTGTTAGAAACTCTGGTCGTTTTATATGCATGTTGCATGAGCAGGTCAGGATAAACGAGGGCTGTCAAGGTACCAATAAAGGAGGGAAGGCTGATAAATGATGATAATGTTTTAGAATACAAGGGCAGAGAAGTGGGACGACAAGAGAAAGAGGTGAGAAGGTGAGATGACCGTTACAGAGAATGTCGGTGGTTGCGAAGTGCAGCAAGAAGAGTCCTGGTAGAAGAAAAAAGCAGTTGGGTTGTGCGACAGGTGCAGTTGGTGCTTATGTATGTGGCGTTGGACAGCATTGCACGTTGCGTATGTGCATGTGCAATAATTGGCGTGGAACTCAGGAGGCATATTTGGCAATTAAAAGATAGAAAAGAATGGCCCGTGTCTAGACGCGTGTCTACAGGGGCCAATCATATGGGCGCTGTATTCAGGAACCAAGTTGGTGGCTGCAGCGAAACGGCGGTGTAATTCGTACACCCATCCGCGAGCAACGGCGTAATCTCGCAACCACCCGACAATCAGCTGTTTGGTCTAGAGATAAGGGTCAAAGAGCAGCGCGTCCAAGAGCATGTCCGGTGCACATGCCCCCCGCTGCTCTAAGCTATCGTTCCACATTTGCTCTCTCGCAGCTTTGTCGCTGACATGTGCAAATGTCGAAGGATAGGAAGACCAAAAAAAAGCACCCGGAAACAGAAAAA
>MU617366.1:0-14822 GCA_025201705.1 Dissophora ornata
GACGCGAACCTTGATGGTGCTTGTCGAATCGTCAGGAGTCCTAGAATACATTTCGGCAGCGACAAAGCACTAGTTTGCTTTAAGCATCTGTATTCATAACCCACAGGTACGCTTAGTGCAACAGTAGGATTTAAAGACTTTAAGAATACTGTACCCTCCGATTGGAACCGACAGATTCTTTAGCTTTCCAATTGGACGTGGCATGGCTACAGGGCAAGAAGTAAAAGATAAGTCATCCAGCCAGGGCATGAGGAGAACAAGGAGTTGTTTTGGGTTACTCATGTAATCCAAGTCGATTGCATTGTACGATAATGGTGTTACAGGGAACATGAAATGACTCTGGAAGATACCTCCAACTGGCTGACTCCCAGGGCCATTGCCAGGCTGGCTTGGTAAGAACTGAACTTCCTCGGCGACATGAAGTACATGAATAGGGAGCACTGTTTTCGGCTCCCAGATCTTCCTCAAGAGACTCATTCCGGAAATACGTGTAATACAGGGGATCTTCTCGGTGAACGTTCTTGTGGGTAGGGATGGATGTTGAGAAAGTGGATGTGAATGAAGAGAACAGTGAGATGCTCTCTTTATAGCCTGGTCTACAGCACCTCTTCTCTCGTCCAAGCACACTGCTCGATTTGTCGTTCCCGGTAAAATTAAGGTTTGGGGCGAAGCAGATATGCCGTGGCCTTTTTAAATCTCGGCGATGTGTGAACATGTACCGTTGCATTCATGCAGCTCCGCACAATATGCGATTCTTTTTCTGTGTTCCTGTTGTTGTTGACGAGGCTTGATTTTGTCCCGCGGCCATACCAGTTTCGATGGCACTTGTTTTCAGAGTCACACAACAGCGGGGTATTAGGAAATGTGGTGGATCTGCTTTCTAGTCCTTCATCGAATGTACGCATAATGTGGTTGCCATGTGCTTCAGCGCCTCAAAAGGCTGATTTTACATGATGACTGAGGAAAAGTACGGGCATCTTTCTCGACATGTATTATGCAGCCTATCACTGCATTCTACTCTGGTATTATCGCTTTTGTCAGTATAGCGGTAACATCATTCCTTGCATATCACTTCACTCCATTGGAGAGTAGGCTTTAGGGCTTTTATCTTTATCCCATATATCTAGAAGCGCCCCAAAGAGGCGTGGCCTGCTTGATAATCGCGATTGTAAGAGGGGTCCACAAAGGGCGATTCTGTTTTCGAACCTGCTGCCGCGAGTTCCATATCTTTGACCCTGGCACAGGCATCCCAGTCGAGCCAGGTCGTGCAGTTGGGGCATCGGACTGCGTTCAAGGGAACGCTCTTTAAGCAGTAGTCGCATTTTTTCTCAGTTACTTCTATCTTCTTGTTGCGCCCGACCTGGTAAACTTTGGGAGCAATAGGAAGCAAGATATCAGGACCGAGTTTGGAGCAGGAGCGGTGACATTCGACTTCATACCGTGCATGAAACGTACTCTTGACGATGAGGAAAACGCATCCAGAGATGATGAAAAAATTGATGACAGTCTGAAGGAAGTTGCCCCAGTTCCAAGTGATGTCTCCTGCATTTTTTGCCTGTTGTCTTGTAGCGGGCTATTCTCGTCCATGCAAAATGTGCGTGGTTATGAATTCGGCAGGAAAACTCATTTATCTCGAAAATAAAAGGCATCGGGACTGAGAGCGACTTACAAGTCCCATGGCCTGGGCAGTTTCATTGTGGCTATAGCGCAGGATGAGAAAGTTCTCTTCCAAGTTCTTGCCTGAGGCTAAGGCGATGACCGGGGTGATGATATCCGTAACCAGACTAGTAACAATCTAGGGTAGTTGTGATACATTGGAGCAGAGTGTAAAGACGCATTTTCTACTGCTGGATGATATTATTGCTTTCTGCGGACTGCCTTAACTTCAGTCCAATTTAACTTACAGCCGTGAATGCAGCACCTAGTAAAATAGCAAGTGTCAAAGTTGTAACAGCCGTCAAGTAATTAGGACGCGAAATTGGAACCAGAGACAATAATATATTTGCTCACTTTCCGAGCCGAAAACACCAAGAATGGACAAAAGAGAAGGTGCCTTACCGATCACGACAGCGACAGCCAGATCAACGACATTGCCGCGGTCCATAAACTTGCGGTAGTCAGAAAAGAAGGTGACGCCATGGCTGACGCCAGGCACCTTGGTTAGATGACTTCCAACGGTTGTAACTCCTTTCTCAACTATCACCCGAATCAAGAAAAGGATAGACTTCAGGGGTCAAAAGGTCGAACATTAATCGCGGGGCGTTTTTCTTTTTTGACCTGCATGGATTTAGGCGCAGCATGCAACCTCAGAAAAGGGGTCCTGCTATTGGGGTATGTTTACCATTGGAGATGCCTCCTTTTACAGCCTGCGCACCTTGAGTAACTCCACTAACAACAGCCCTTGCAGGGTTCAAAGTCCTCTTTTGTCTGCCAGAAGAGGTCTGCTGCCTTCCACCGAGCTGGTCCTCCAGTTCGAATTCCTGCCCTGGCTGTTGGTTTTGAAGAGGATGATCATGTTGCTGCTGGCGGTATGAGGACGACGACGGCTGGGCGTCGTAGTGACCGTTATTATTATCGAGATTGCTGTAGTTACGGTTGGAGTTGCTCATGGCGACAGGGAACACTAGGTGATGCGATGAATGAGGGAGGTAGTGGAATGAGTAGGATGAGGATGGAATGAGCAAATGAGGGACGAACGAGGCGAACGAGGCGCCGCTGTTTTATGTTTCTTGAGGATGTTTCGAGCAGACAGAGGACGCCTTGCCGCAAAGTAATTAAGCTCATCAAAACATTCGATGCTCATTGGTGCGCCAATGTGCTCTCGAACACAACGGAAATGCATCCACGACGCGCCCTCGGTACCCGTGGCGACATACCCAACCGTGAGATGGGAGACGCTATAAGGTTATTTCCAGAACGAGGACGATGAGAGAAGTTGGAGCCAGGTAATATCTTGCTGCGTTTTCTACGCAATTTATAGGATACGCACAGACCAGGTTCTGCCTCTCACAATTTGAACGCGTTGAAATGTATTTTCCAGTGCAGCGGACGTTGTAGCATTTGGCTTGCAGGACGCGCCGCCATCTTAATTAAAAGCAGAGTCGCACAACTCGGGCGAGACCACCAATTCCATAATCCGTGGTAAACAGGACACTGATTGGTGTCTCGGACTACAGTGGTTCCTGGCAACTGTGATCGATGGGATGTATTATGCTTCCCAAGAGTTACTTCAGATATTAGGAGCGAAGCCTTATCGTCTAGTAGGCTGCATCAACACATCGGCTAATGTACGGATGTATCTCTATTTGTATTACGTTTATTTTTGAGAAAGCACTTTCCAGTCGAATAAAGAGTTTATGAAACAACGCGCATAATAGTACAACCGCCGTGCGTTTCTGTCTTAACGGGCAGTAAGAACCTCGACACCAGTCTCCGTGACAACCATTGTCTGCTCAAACTGAGCTGAGCGCTTTCCATCCTGTGTAACGGCTGTCCAGTTGTCGGGCCACATCTCGTCCTTCCATGTACCCTCGTTGATCATAGGCTCGATCGTAAATACATGGCCGACCTTCATAACTCCAATGGCCTTGTTGCGGGCATAGTGGGGAATGTTGGGGGCGCAATGGAAGAGGCGGTGGATGCCGTGACCGCAATACGTCTTCACTACCGAGAACCCTTCGCTCTTGGCATGCTTCTCAATAACATTTCCAAGGTCTCTATACAAAGCTCCAGGTTTGACTATAAAATTTACATGTGGTTAGATATGCGAATCGTCACTGAAAAAAAGGATACAAAGAGGCTGCAAGGGAACTCACCCATAGCAATGGCTTTCTCAAGGCACTCTCTGGCGTTCTTGATCAAACGTAATCCGTTGGCATCGACATTACCGACAGGGACGGTCTCGTTCAAATCAGCGTGGAAGCCATCCTTGTAAACGGTGACGTCCAAGTTGACGATATCTCCATCCTTCAGGGGACGCATGTCAGGAACGCCGTGGCAGATGACTTCATTGACAGATGTACAGCAAGACTTTTTGAATCCATTGTAGTTCAAAGGCGATGGGTATCCACCGCGCTCGACGGTTGCATCGTGAATAATGCGATCAATCTCGTCTGTTGTAACGCCGACCTTGACTGCTGCCACTCCAATGTCAATGACCTCACGGGCAATCTGTTCAAAAAGGATGGGTCAGTGGCAGTGTCAGATAGATTCCTTTGATCCTGTGACATAGTGTTCTGGTGGTGATATATGTTTGCTGATCCACGTACCTTGCACACTTTGCGCAATGCATCAATGTCCTGCTTCGGGAGAGCCTCAATTGTGGATGAGCTGCGAATATTTTGCTCCGACAATGGGATGCCCGTCTCCGCGTAGTCAGGCTTTTGGATATTGTCAGGAACAGCGCGACGAGGGGACAGGGGATAGACAGGTCTCAGGGATCCACTGTACTTGAAGCCGGGCCATGGGTCAGATCCGCCAGCCTCTGTTTCAGTTTGGAAGCCATAGAGGAAGCGTGGGTGGTTAGACTTTTGATGGAATCCATAAACCCATGCGCCTTCTTTGTTCCTTTCACTGGCAATTGAAGTTACGTACCTGCTGGAGGACCATTAGCCATAGCAGCGATCTTATGAATAGCTTTGTGGGTGCCCTGGAAATGTGGAAAGTTACAGCGCATAGAAATGGAGATAGTCAGTCGAAGTTCTATCAATTTCAGTGTGCCCTGTATAATACGTACATCCTGCGAACGGTATCATCAACGCTATCATGTACCCAGTTCTCCTTGAAGCAAGATTGCGAGCAGAAAAACGAGTTAGGAATGCCGAGTTTCAGGCAGGTGGGGCATTGGAGGGCCGCAGGCTTTGAGCAGTTGAGTCCCTGGCACAGCTGTTCCGATGAGGTGGACATTGTGGTGGTTGCGAGTGAGGTGTGAGTGCACAGCATTCGAGCAATGGGTCAAGGAATAAAAAAAAAGTTGTTTACGACTGTCACGTGGAATATCCAAGCCACATGACATCCACATCGCCCAATGCGTTGGTGATGCAGCTCTGTAGTTCCTGAGCTCCATCATTGACATCCACTCAGTTGTGATGCCTCTGCTTCTGCAATAACGCAAGTCAAATCCCGAGCAGTTCTCTCCCTACCCTAGCATACTTTAATTTCGAGTTCGATTTCCTCGTGCATCACTCAAACGAAACGCGTTTCTCCCTTTCCACCAACACCAACGGCGTTTCCTTGTTTACGGTCGTGCTTGCATCGCTCCGTCCTGCCTCAGCTCATTACCTCCCTTCATAATACCGTTGTTCTTGTAAACCGCTTTTACTCCTGGACAGCGGTTTGAGGCTTTATTCTCTGCCTAAACTCCAGAGAGGAGTAACAAATCATTACGCAACCACCCAATCTGCCATCGAGGCATCTAGTTCAGGATGCAGAAAAGCGAGACCAGCCGAAAACCATATACATTATAAGTGCCCTTTTTTTTTCTTTTTTTTTCAACGTGTTGCTCCTGCTTTCAAGGCGCTGTTGATAATATAAAGAGCTAACCGTATTTCTTTGACTTTTCTCAACCTTATACGAGTCACCAGAAGGTTGCAATAGATGTCGATTTTTGTAACCAAACTCTTCTGGTAAGAATCTAACAGAAAATCGTTTATTGCATCCCCATATCCGGCGCAATGGACTAATCCTGTTTTCTTTATTTCCTAAGGGCTCGACTGAGTTGTACATATTGCCCTTAGTCGAGGACCTGTCGGTCATTCACATCAACTGCCGCCAAATTGGTAAGCATCTTGGAGCTACTTGAGGCACTGCGGTTGTACAGCAATCTACACTAAGCTAACTATCGCGCTTTATTATTTTGCGTGACAGATGTGATTTCGGTCTCTATCAACTCTGTGTTGTGCCGCTTCACCTACCAGGATTCCATCAAGGACTCGCTAGGATTGCTAAAAGAAGGCACCATCAACAACCACCTTGATTTGAAAAGACGATGGACTGTGGCCACTGCCGAGGACGATGAAGGGGAGCTCGCCATCGCCATTCCACAAGGAATGATTGTACCAAGCATGGTAAGTTACACTTTTTGTTTCATCTAAGCCATTCGTCTTAAGTCTATAATAGTCGTTTCTTACACCTCAGCGTCCGTATACAAAGATGGATGAGGACACTATCAATAGAGCTTCTAATGTTGTCGACACAGTCAGAGGTGAGGATATGCCACGGAGTGGAGTGACAATGTAGTTCGTCACTTTGTCGAACAAGATATTAATCACGACATACATATGATGCTCTACAGATACGTCAACACCAGAACCATCTACCCCTCAGACACCAGCGGCCGCACCTGTCCTTAGCTCAGGAGTCAACTTTGCTACTCTTACTGTACGAATTGATTTCAAACTGGAGAGCCCCACGGCAGGAGTGTTCTTTACTGGACCGGACCCGATCAATGCACCGAATGTAAGCTGGTTTCCCCCCAACGTGTCAGATATACTATTGTCCCATGTACGATTTCCCTGCTCTGACACAACTAGTATTATATTACACACAGAGGGCACACTCTGTATATACCATTAATCAACCTTTGCCTGGAGCAACGAGGTTATGGCTCCCGTGCTTGGATCGACTGGCTGAGAGATGCACTTGGGATATCGACTTTATTGTCCCCGCATTTGCACCGGAAGAAGACTTGGCAGAAGATGAGGAGGGGTGGTCCCCGGATGATTATGGCGAGGATGAAAAGGTTCAAGTGATTTGCAGCGGTGACCTTATTCAACAATCGACGCACCATTCGATCGCGAGCAAGAACGTATTTCATTACAGTATACCTGTTCCAACCCCAGCGGCGTCTATTTCGTTTGTTGCAGGAGTTTTTGAAGTCATTAAGCTGAGTCGTGAGGACTACGCGATCCAAGAACTTGACGAGGACGCAGATACGGGCGACAACGAGGACGGCGAACGTGAGGAATCTGAGAAACCGACTGCGGCATCCAATCAGATCCGGAGCTCAATACCAGACATGTTTGTATTCTGTCCGCCAGGAAGAACCGGGGAATTGCGGCACAGCTGTGGTTTTATGACAAAAGCCATGGAATTTTTCATGCATGAGATTGGATCCTATCCGTTCTCATCCTTCAAAATGGTTTTTGTGGAAGATGCATGGGCTCCGACATTCACTTCAGCAACGATGGCGGTCTGCAGCACGAGTCTGTTGTACCCGGAGGATGTTATCGACCAGGTCTATGAGACAAGAAAGCTACTCACGCAGGCGTTGGCGCAGCAGTGGTTTGGGATCCACATCGTCCCGAAGTCTTGGCCTGATATCTGGATCATTGTTGGATTAACCAACTTTGTGACGTCCTTGTTCTTGAAGAAGATGTTTGGCAACAACGAGTATCGGTTCAGGATGAAGAAGGACATTGAGCGCTGCTGTACAACTGACAGAGACCGTCCACCACTTTATAACCCCAACATTGCCTATCCGATCGACTTGGACGACCTCGAGTTCATCGGATTAAAAGCGCCGCTGGTATTGCATATGCTGGACAAGAGGATGTCAAAGGGTGGCTCGTCTTTGGGATTGTCGCGCGTGATTCCAAAGATTTTAGTCTCGGTTATGAGCGGAGAGTTGACCCACAACGCGATCAGCACTCATTGGTTCTTAAAGACGTGTCGAAAGGTTAGCGGGCTAGAGACGAAGGGATTCTCAGATCAGTGGATTTACAACAGCGGCTGTCCCATATTCGAGTTCAACTATCATTTTAATCGGAAAAAGATGGTCGTGGAAATCAATATGAGCCAGAGATCCACAAATGACCACGGCGCTGGCAGAACAAAGATGTCGATGAACAGCGAACACCCACCTCCTACGATCTTTACGGGCACGATGACAGCTCGAATCCACGAAGCTGATGGAACGCCGTACGAGCACGTTCTAGATATACAGGATGCCAGAAAACGCTTTGAGGTACAGTTCAACACGAAGTACAAGCGTATTCGTCGTAACACGAAGCGATTTCAGGCCAAGCAGGCTGCTGCCGCCGCTGCGGCCCGTGAAGCAGAAGAGGAAGGTGATATCGAAGATGGTATTGGTGCATTAGGTTTCGGAGCTGGTCTCTGGGAAGATGAGAAGGAGAAAGAAGAGTGGCAAGTCGTGGAGTGGGGTCAGGACGACGAGAATGGCGCGATTAGTGCAACGTTTGAGTGGATCCGTCTGGATGCCGAATTTGAATGGCTGTGTGAGCTAGAGTTTATGCAGCCAGATTTTATGTGGGCGGCGCAACTTCAGAAGGATCGAGATGTCGTAGCTCAGTATGAGGCCATTCAGGCACTTGAGAATCTGCCATCGCCTGCGGCGTCAACCTCACTCCTTAAGACTTTGCTTGATACAAGGTGCTTTTTCCGAGTCCGAATGGAGGCTGCGTACGCTATCGCTCGATGTGCTACTCCTCAAACGGACTGGGTTGGACTCCTACACCTCACTAAAACATTCCAGCACAAGTACTGCTATCCACCAACGCATGCAACCAACTTTCAATCGCCGGACGGCACCATTCCATGCATGCCCAAGCCGAATGACTTTAGCAGTCTAGCAGAATACTACGTCCAAAAGGTAAATACTTGGTGCGTTTATTGTGCTAGTGATCCTTGTAATATCGCGTAAATGTGCTGATTTTTTTTATTTTTTTTTTTGAAATGTGGTGTTCATTCTAGGCCATTCCGATTGCACTCGCAAATATTAGGGATGAAAGAGGATACTGTCCTGTCAAGGTGCGACAGTTCCTACTGGACCTCTTGCGATTTAATGACAACACCGGCAACGTATTCTCAGACAATTTCTACGTCAGCACCCTTATCTCGGCACTTGCGCACTCGTTTATTCCAAGCCGCTCTAAGCATGATTTATCCAAGATGCATGATAAGTCGCGACATGAGGATGACGACGACGAATTTGAGGCCATGGATGAAGACGCCGGCTACGAGGTCTTAGAGCAAGCTATGCGGGAAATTGATCGTTATCGCACTCTTGACAGCTTGATCCCAACCTATCACAACACTGTCACAGTCAGTTGTCTTCAAGCAGCCATGCGGCTCATGGTTGCAGGAATCGTCCCCAAGGACTTGAAGATATTCGTGATGCACTCGAGATTCGGTAACTTTGTGAATGTCCGCTTGACGTCTTTCGACTCGCTGCTCTTGCTGGGCGCCTTGGATAACTTTAAAGCCTCAGAGTATCTCTGCAACGTGATCGAGGAAGATCCCTCGCCATACGTCCGGTTCCACGTGGCGCAGAGCCTGGCAGAGTATATGGGCGTCCTTATAGCGCACAAAGGTCTTGTGGGCCAAAGTGAGCAAGAGAGTCTGCTAATCGAGGAGAATGGAATCTCAAACAGGCGCGATGCTATTGGGCATGCAAACGACAAGAAAGTGATGCAACGAGTGGATCTGGTCCGAAAGTTGTATGGCCACCAACCTGTTCTGCAGAGGGAGGTGTGGAAGGTCCTTACAAGCTATCCGTATCTGGAGCACAGGATTCTGAAGTATCTTTTGCTATTCTGCGACATCCTCTACCCTCCCGGAGAGTCGATCCTCCATAAACTCAAGTTCCGCGCACCAATCATCGAGGATGTAGTGATGAGAGAGCCTTCTCCGATCCCTGAATCAACCCCAGCAACAGTGTTCGTCCCAGCTGTTTCAGCAGCACCTGCGCCCCTCCCGACTTTCCAACCGCTGCGCCAGACCCCAGTTGTGGCTGTTGGCACTCTGCCCGCGTCTCATGTGACAACTGATAATGTTCCAATCCCAGTCATGGCACCTGAACTAGTAGCCGCCATGGCTTCATCGCCAATAATGCAGCAGGCGCGTGAACCTATTCAGACACCTGCACCAGTCTCTGCGATCACTCCAATCACAGTCACCACAGCACCCACTGTTAAGGTTGCTAAGGCGAAAACTGAAACCCCCAAACCTCCCAAGGTAACCAAGGCCAAGGCACCGTCCGGACCCGCTGCCAGTCAAGGTATGGATCTACTTTTGATTTGGATAGAAAATTGCATTCACGCCACCAATGTGCAAGTGTTCTAATCCCTCCCCCCCCCCTCTCTCTCTCTCTCTCTCTCTATGTTATAAAGCCAACAAGCCTTCGCTTTTGGATACTCCAAAGCTAGATGTCTCGACAAGTCTTTCACCCCGCATCAAGGAGGAGTTGACTTCGCCCACGCTCGCAGCACCCGCGCCTCCTCGATCGCTGCCAGAACCAAAAGAGGTCACACACAAGGCTCCGAGCAAGAAACCCGAACCTAAGCCCAAGCCTGCGTCAGCTGTTCCTAAAGACTCCGTAGGGGCTTCCACTGTCACTGTTGCCGCTAAACTGGACAAGAATGTAGCACCGATTATATCTGCCAAATTAGTTGCAGAGGAGAAATCTCGGAAGGCGCCACATGCTATGCCTGCAGAACATCTCAAGCAGTGTCGTAAGGTCTGGCGCAAAATGTTCAACCACCGATCCTCAGCTCACTTCCGAATGCCTGTCGATCCCGTTGCCGAAAACATTCCAAATTATTTCTTGATCGTGAAAAGACCCATGGATTTGAGTACCATCAAGGGTAACTTGGACAATGGCAAGTATGCCAATCTTCAGGGATATGAAGAAGACGTACGGCTTATGTTGAGCAATTGCTTTAAGTTCAACCCCATTGGATCATATGTCTATACGGAGGGCCAGGAACTGGAAACGGTATTTGAGAACGAGTGGGCAGGTGTTCTGGAGAATGTTGGTGCCAAGGTCCCGGAGATGAACATTACAATAGTGGAGACGCCCAAGAGTTCGGCTGCAATCGCTCCAACTACAGTTCATGCGATTTCCAAACCGGCGTCTACAGAACCTCTTCCTGCAGGACCGAAGTCCTCACCGCTGGCTGCCAAAAAATCCACAACGCCCAAGCAGACACCGGTGCCGGCCTATATTCCGCCATCTGTGTCGCTGACCGATCGCGCCCCGTCACCGCTACCTTCTGCTCCGAAGGAAAAGCCTCCTGTGGTCGTTGGCACCCATATGAATGCTGCACCAGTATCCAGGAGTAGCTCAGCCAGCAAGACCGCAGACTTGGCCAAGTGCAAGAAGATTCTCAAGAAACTTACGGCTGCACCATGTGCGTTTGAGTTCTTACAGCCCGTGGATCCAGAACGACAAGGAATCCCTCTTTACCTCAAAATCATTACAGAGCCCATGGATTTGGGAACCATTCAAACAAAGCTGAGGACGGACGTCTACAACAATGCTGGTGAGGTCCGAAAGGACCTTGATCTGGTGGTTTCCAACTGCCGCAAGTTTAATCCGAGAGAGAGTTATGTTGTCCAGCAAGCCGATGCGCTCGAACAGTTGATGCTGATAGAGTGGGAGTCGGCGTTTGGCAGCAATAGTTACACAGGCGTCACCGACTCTGCGCCAAGTAAGGACAGCGCCGTGACAGTAGGCAGTTCAAAACCCAAGGCCAAGGTCAAAGCTGAGGAGGTGCCGAAGGTGCCATCCGCAGCAGACAGCGCTGCCCGTCGACCTTCGAACACACCTAAGCCCAAGCCGAGCAAGGTCGTGGAGAAGGGAATAGAACCTCCCAAGGATGTTGTTCAAAAGCACATGGACAGAATTCTCAAGAGATGTGTGAACCACAAGCATGCTGGACCCTTCTTGCAGCCTGTACGGGTTTGGCCACCAGTAGCATCCCATGATGTGTGTAGACAGGCAGAGACACCGTGTGATGACCTAACGCATTGTATTCACTATCTTTTACAACCTAGGTTGACTGGAGAACCCTTAATTTGCCAGACTATCCCGTGTTGATCAAGAATCCAATGGATTTCTCGACTATCCGCGAGAAACTTGACAACGGGAAATATGTGACAATGGACGACTTTGCGGACGATGTCCGACTGGTTTGTCAGAACTGCGTCAATTTCAATGGATTGGATCACCCATTCTCCCAAGGCGGCCTCTTGATCCAAACTTTACTTAACAAGGAGGTTGAAAATGCAAAGAAGGAGCTCGCCCGGCTTTATCCGACTTCTTCATATGCTACTGCATCCGTACCAGGCAGCACTGGAACTCCAGGAACGAGCGGATCTGGAAAGGCAAAGTCGGCTGTTAGTGAGGAGCTGAACGCACATCGCAAGATTATCGACCGTCTCAAGCTCAATCAAGACTTTGGAGTTTTCGCTGTGCCTGTCGACCCAATCGCATTGGGGATCCCGACCTATTTCGACGTTATCAAAGAGCCCATGGATTTTGGCACTATCGAGAAGAAGCTGATTGCAGGACAGTACAGCTCCGGGGCCGAGGTCATCAAAGACGTCAACCTAGTCTTCTCGAACTGTGCCTTATTCAATTCTCACCCGGGAGATCCTGTCGCAGTCATGGGACAACGTTTGAAAAAGACATGGGAGAACATGCTCAAGAAGGAAGGGTTGCACAGCACGAAGCCAGCTGCAAATGCTGTCTCGACGAGCTCTAGCCCAGCGAGTTCTTCGACCTCAAAGTCGAAAGCAGAGACGTCCTTACCTATTTCCAAGAAGGCTGCAGCGTCACCAAGTCCCGCATTGAGTGGCCCACCCCCAAAATCAAAGCCAACTTCTGCCACGGCGAAGATGGTCCCGGCTTATATACCGCCATCCTCGTCATTGTCGCCTTCTGGATCTTCAAACAGTGCTGCATCGTCCTTGATGCCTGCACCTCAGGTCCGTCGCGGCTCCTCAACACCCGCGCCAACCCCTCTGCGAAAGGTTGCGAATGCGCCCGGTAGCGGCAGTAGCGGCAAGCATGCGTCGCTGTCTGCCAACTCTACTCCTGTGGCATCAAGCCAGCCACCTACCTTTGCATTGTCATCTAAGGGCAGTAGCAGCCAACACCAGCACGTCAGCAGCAAGCATGGTCGTCGTGATGCCTCTAGCGGCAGTGATCTCTCTGAACCAGATGGTGAGGATGAGGATACGTCGAGGTCTGCATCGGTGCTTCATGCTATCCGACTTAAACCACCGCAGCTGATGTCGCCCTCTCACGCGCCGTCGTCTTCGTCGCGCTATGACTCTGACACTGGGAAGAAGAAGAAGCGTGATGATCATCGTCGTGCTTTGTCGTTTGAAGATGACAATGAAGACGATAACAATGAGAAGGATGACGATGACGACGACAGATCCAGCAGTAGCAGCAAGCGACGCAAGACTGAGAGGGCATTTTCTGAAGAGTATGCGTCCTCATCGTCGGCAGTGAAGAGGGAGCACAAGCATCACAAGAGTAGCAGCAGCAAGGAATATCGTGAGCAACGTGAGCATCGAGAGCACAAGAAGCATAAGAAGAGTCGCAAGCACAAAAAACACAAGAAGCGGTCTTCGGAGGATCGTGATCGTGATCGCGAGCGGCACTATGACGATGAAGAGGATGAGGATCTGGATGCCAGGAGTGGTAGCGATAATGGAAGAGATCGCAGTCGCAGCCGGGGACGGTACTACTCTGACGAGGAGAGTGATCATCAGCAGAGTAGCAGTCATCGACAATCGTCATCGTCCTCGAGTAAGAAGAGACATCGAGATCGGGACCGTAGCGCTGAGCGCGACTGGGATCGGGACAGGGATAGGGAGAGGGACAGGGACAGGGATAGGGATAGGGATCGAGATAGGGATAGGGATCGTGAACGTGAACGTGATCGAGAGCGAGATCGTGATCGCGAGCGTGAGCGTGAACGTGACAGGGATAGAGATCGATCAAGGGAGCGCGAGAAGAGATCGCGACGCGAGTATAGCGATGATTGAGCGCCAGTTGCGAATTGTACAGGGCGCACACGTTAATAAATAATTTGTCGTCCTCGATAAGCACAAAAAAATAAGACGTTGACCCGATCCAGTCAAAGAGCGTAATTGTTTATTTTCCACGCCTTCGTCATGGATAACAAACGTCAAACGACGACATGATTCCGAAAAGCACCGCTCTGGCGCACTTTGCCATACCGCACTACATCACATCAACCCACTTCACAGGCCAGAGCACACACGACCGATTCAATGGTTCATTTTTTTTAATGTCTAGGAGTTATGTCTGTCGATCAAAGAAAAAAGAAAAAAGATGTCCCGAGGCCAATTAACGCTTCTATAACGCAAATCGGAGAGGGGTGTGTGTGTGTGACAAATGGATGCAATATCGCTTGAGTGACAAGATAGCGAATTATGAAAGGGAGTGGATTTAGCAGTTCTCCTTGAGGTAGGTGATGACATCGTTGCGCTCCTTCTCCTTCTTGAAACCGTTGAAGGCCATCTTGGTTCCAGGGATGTATTTCTGTATTTGCATGGATATAAACAACAGGCGCAAGGTCAGTTCCTTTCTTATCGTGTTGTGCACTGTGACGTCAATTCTCTCCCAGCAACTTTCAAACAATAATAAAAAATCCCCCTCCCCCAAAAATTGTGTCCTTCCCGTTCCTTCGCAAAAGCGGGAAAGGAGTTAAATGGCAGTGAGCTTCCAATTCGCCGTCAGTTGGATTCAAAGTCATTACCTTGGGGTTCTCCAAGTAATCGAACATGGTCTCCTCGGACCAGGTGACACCCTTGTTCTTGTTGGCATCGGTGTACGAGAAACCGGCAGCCTGACCAGACTTGCGGCCGAAAATGCCGTGCAGGTTAGGACCGACCTTGTTGGCACCACCCTATATTATGACAACAAAAAAAACGCAATTGATGAAAAAAAAGCACATGTCAGATATCAAGAAACCACAAAACAAGAAACAAGAATATTGGACGCGATCGGCATTTTTTTTTCCCCGAAATAACGGGCGAAGGAGAAA
>MU617368.1:0-14664 GCA_025201705.1 Dissophora ornata
TTTTTTCTCGCGATCGTTTTATTGGCATGAATTGAATATATAGGAGAACAAAGTGTACGTGCAACATCTAATTGAGGAGCAAGCAGCATTGGTGTGGAAGTATATGGATGCAAGGAAAGGAACGATTCTGTTGTCGGGAAGCTCAAAGAGGATGCCAGCAGATGTGATGAGGGCGTTGCAAAGGGTGATTTCGTCTCAGGGCCAGATGTCGATAGAGCAGGCAGGCGAGTACTTGAATAGGATGGAGAAGGAAGGTCGATTCCAGCAGGAGTGTTGGGAGTAAATAGAACCTGACAAAAAAAAATATAACCCAAAATTACATTGACGTGGCTCATTGGGGGCAATACCGACGCCACCTTACAGAGTCTCAGTTGATCGATTGTGGGCCTCCAAGGAATATGGCAAATGCATTACGCCTTTGTCCTTGACGGCCGCACCATTCCAATCGACAAAATGCCCCAATCCATGCGGGGGACGGCCCCCCGTGCTAACACACATCGAGCACGCGACTGAAAAAAAGAAACATGACAAGTTTATCATCTTTTGTTTCCGGCCCAAAAAAAAAAAAAAAAAGAAATAACATTTTGACGACCCCCTTCGTCCTATGGAGCTCGCCGACCATTTGAACCGTTTCTCCCCACACCAACTCCCGACGCGGATGGTGCTCCGGGGGGGTAATGAAAGGAGAGTCTTTTCACACATGTGCGCAAACCAGAGGCAAATCCATTGAAAACTGATCGACTTCGCCTTTGGACGACTTTGTCCTTCACTACCGGCTCGACATAGGGTTCATTGGGACTTAAAAAGAGGACGAGGATGGCTTTACACAGGAATCACACAGGGGGTCGTCAAATTGTCCTTTTTTTTTGCTTGTCAAGAGCCAACCAAAAGTCGGCTAAACATCGGCAATAAAAGCAGACGGATAGATGATGTGCGTGACCACTGACAGCAAGAGCCATGAACGCACAATTGAAAAGAATTTTCCCTGAGGAAATGAGAGCAGAGTTGACATGTTGAACGACAAAATTGCCTTTGGAGATGGGACGGGCAGGGTCTCCTATGGTGTCGGATATGTCTAGCCACCGCGCGTAAACTCATCAAGATCGTGTTGACCTTTCTCCTGAACCATCGCAAAGCCACTCAGAAGGGGCAGAACCCTGTCGCGGCCTTCTTGAGAACCATTCTCGCCGCTATCAAAGATGGAGCCCAGTTCGAAGAGGGACGGGATGAAGTTGCCAGAGTTGTTTCTGAACTGAGGAATGAAGAAGGCGATCCTCGCGCAACGCTTGCAGGAACAGTAACAACAGAAACAACAAAATCAACACAGCCACACAGCCATCCATCGCCCTCTACGGATAGCGGCCAAAATTTGAAATGGACCAGGAACGACGCGGACAGGATTGAATTGCCTGCGGACCTGAAACAGCGCATCACCATGGTGGCCTCATTCCTGTACTCGGCTGCAGCCATCGTGTTTATGCATCGCCACAGGCCACAGGTCACGCCGCGCTATCAATGATTATTCTCTCTTTGCTGTCACCCGAAAAATCGATGGGGACCTAGCTGGCTGGGTCCGTATGGCACCGTTGCAGTCTTTGTGCTGGCATGCACGGAAATCATGTTTTCGTGGATGTTTGAGTCAGAGCGTTTGCCAGGGTAAGAAAAACACCATGCCCCCCCTTTTTTTTTATCGTTCAAGTTGTTGACAGGCAGGAGCAGCCATTTCTTGAAAGGACTCAGGTTACATCGTGAATTTTACTCTGACCTAAAAGGCACTTTGTTTCTTGATCGACATTTTCGTTAGGCCATATGCGTTTTGGATCGCGAGAATGGCGCGTATGGACAAGCAGCTGCTGGAGACTCTGCGCGGCGTGAGGACTGGCACGATCATGTTCGGTCAATCAAATCCACCTGAAATCAGCAACCTGCTCATTGGGCTGTGCGAGGATATCGGGTTAGACCCCAGACTGGGTATGCTGTGGCCATGGGACGCGTCTTTGCAGAACCCGAAATCGTGTATCATTTGGACTGACATGTAGCAACTATCTCTTTACTGCCTTGGACATGAACTTTCTCAGGCGACTTTGAGCTGAATCAACGACTTTCTTGTGATGTCGTGCACCAAGGCATTGCCAGTTCTTGCGAGGTATATGAGCTACTTCTTGCGCCACTGAAAAAAATGGGCTTGGATCGATGACTAGGCATTCCTTCTGTCCGCATGCTTTAGGCCCACACTGGATACCGTTGGATCCAGGGTTTCCTGGTTTCTGCTGGCGTAAGTATCGCGCGTAATCGATCGTTGACACTCAAGACCGAGTAATGGAACTAACCGTCGCACCTGCGACATTGCAATCATAGATTTACTTGCCAGTTCATCTGCTGCCCGTTTTGCTGAGTCCAAGGGCATTCTTCAAGAAGCTAGAAGCGAACCCTGTCTCGACAGCTGCCTCGACTCTCTTGGCCACGGCTCGATCTAGCGCATTCCTCGCAACTTATATCTCGATGACTTGGTATGGAATCTGCTTCTAGTGATCCAGAGTCATGCCGCTGTTCATGAAGCTGACAGGTCGGCAATACACCAGTAACGTGGTCGATCCGACCTGGGGACCGTTACTGGGCTCCTTCCTATGCGGATTCTCAGTCTTGATCGAGAAACCCCATCGACGCGCTGAAATGGCGCTCTATGTCCTACCGAGAGCCATGTATTCGATGTGGAGCCGCGTGATGTCCGGAAGACTGGGTCGTAAGGTGGAGATGACGGGTGAGGTGCTGATGTATGCGATCTCGATGTCTGTGCTGCTGACAGGGATGGTGTGGAAGCGGGATATGGTAAGGCCCAGCATGCAGGGTCTGCAGGGCTGGATGCTCGAGATCTCACGGGCGAAGCGTCACGGCAACCACCACCACCATGGAAAGGGAAAAGCAAACGCTGTAGAAGGGTCGGTTGCGGCTGTGGTTGAAGACAAGGATGCGTTGGCTGCGGTTGAGAGAGCGAGAAGTGATAGCACATAGAGATCGGCGGCCATGGCAAATTGAACTAGAAATCTACAGCGTCTTTGTGAAGTCGAAACAATGAAGAGTTGACAAGTAGACAAGCAGATAAGTAGCAACACCTTAGAGACACAGCGAAGCTTCGCGCAATTGGTTGTTGGCACCTATTGGCGGCGTCGCAGCGGAATATGTAAAAGCGTCATGAGTGGCCTGTCCTAGTCAATGATTTTAACCGGTCAGCAGTTAACCATGGTTAAGACTGAATCCCACGTCGGATAGCTTGGCCGACATATTTATTTGACCGATGGTTAACCATCTGTGGTAACTTATTCGGTTTACCACGGGATACCAGTTCACCAGTCAACCTAGCGTCTCTCTCACACACACTCTCTCTCCATGTAGTTGCCGCAGTTCGACTTCATTTTAGACTAAGACAGTATGTTTGGAGCGAATGTTGGGATGGTGGTGTAAGCTAGTTGAATGGTCCCTGAAAAGAAGACTACGGTCTAGCCTGTGCAAGGCATTTTTGTGCATAGTTGCAAAATACGATGTCGCCCACCGCGTCGTCGGAGAAGCGATTGCGCTTGTTCGTACGCACTCGTCCAGAGAAACTAGACATGCGCTCGGAGGCGACAGAGGATGCAGGGACAGCCAGGTATTTTCTTGCCAACTGGGCCATCATAGGGAATCTTCGCTGTCAATTTTCTCTTTCTCTTTGGCATGCAGTTTGAATAACGGAGGTCACGGTTTAACAAGGGTATTGAATTAAAATCGCAACTACCTCATTGGAATCCTTAGTAATCCCACTAAAAATGACAAAAACCAGGACAGGATTGTACCGGTTATCAACTGGGTTGACCAGTTAACTAGTTAGCCAGTTAGCCAGTTAGCCAGTTAGCCAGTAACCGATTTTCCAGTAACCAGTTATCCGAATTGACCAGTTATCCGAATTGACCAGTTAACCGAATTAACAAGCTACCCGAATTAAATAACCGGTGTAGCCACACACTTTAAGTTAACCAGTTAAGTTAGTTTAACCGGTTAGTATTAGAATCTCAAAACCTTGCTTAAACATATTTCCGGGACGCCAGCGCTCGCACACAATGAACCTTATCGCAGTCAAAAAGGGATACGCAAGGGGACACGCAACGATCGAGAATGTCAACAAATTCAACATTACATAAAAGCTCTCAGAGACATCTCGCAGTCCATCATTTGTACAACATTCAATATTCTCTCATCCACCCGCAACTCCAACCCAACAATGTCCACCACAATGTACTCCCAACCTCGTTGGTGGAAGACTTTCTTCACCCCAAACCGCTACTCGCACGAGCAGATCCCCGACCTCACCGGAAAGGTTGCCATCGTCACAGGCGCCAACTGCGGTCTTGGCTATGCTACGACCGTCGCCCTCGCTGGCAATGGAGCCCATGTCTTCTTGGCTTGTCGCAGCCAAGAACGAGCCATGGACGCCATTGTAAAAGTTAAGAATGAGATCAAGGAAAAGTACCCAGATGCGCCGGAACCCAAACTCGAGTTCTTAGAGCTAGACCTCAACGATATGAGAAAGTCCCGAGAGGCGGCCAGGAATTTCTTGGGCAAGAACCTGCCCCTCCATATCTTGGTGTGCAACTCAGGAATCATGATGACTCCCTTTAACCTGAGTGCTGATGGAATCGAGCAACAGTTTGCTGTCAACCACATAGGGTATGAATAGATTGTAGATGGTGATCATCACCACTCTGTTTTGTATTATTTCCGTTCTAATCTCCTCTTCTGCTTTTAATTAGGCATTTTATCTTTGCAACAGCTCTTGTTGACAAACTCAAAGAATCTCAGCCTTCAAGAGTCGTTGTTCTTTCCTCTATGGGCCATGAGGCTGCCCCCGCCGGAGGAATCGATTTCGACACGCTCAACGATGAAACCAAGACCTCGACATTAGGTCGGTACGGTCGCTCCAAGCTCGCCAATATCCTCTTTGCCAAGGCACTAGCCCACCGTCTGGAAAATGAGAAGGTCTACGTGAATGTTGCTCACCCAGGATATGTCGCTACCGAGCTGACCCGCCACACCGAAGCCTCATTCGGAGCAACAGTCGATAGGATTACTCGAGTGATGACGAACATGGTAGCCATGAAACCAGAGGTTGGTGCATTGACACAGCTCTATCTGGCGACAAGCCCCGAAATTGAAAACTTGGATATCCGAGGACGATACTTTATCCCTATTGCAAACGAGATCCGTCCAAGTAAGGCTCCCTTCTGATTTTTTTCTCCTCCTTGTTCAATGTTTCGTTTCTATCAGCGAAATATAAGTTGGTAGATTTCAGACGTCTTGTTAACCGACTGCTACTTCATCCTTGCGGGGTACATGATAGCTGCTTACTCCTACGATAAAGAACTCCAGGAGAAGCTGTGGACCTTCACCGAGAATCTTGTGAAGGAGAAGATCGGAGCCTAAAGCGCATGCATTTCAAATCAGATATGTCTATAGATCAATACTCATCATACACATACAAAAGCACATACCCCGATTGATGCTAGTAAAGTAGACGGAATCTCAAGAGCTGGCACCTGTGGTCTACAATGGGAGGCCACAGCAGCGCGGCTCTGGTGGCGAAGGCAGACTTTATAAATAAATAACACTATCTTAATTCCAAATCCGCCCTGCAGGCGTGTCGAATCTTCTACGAGCATTACGAGCATTACGTAGGACAAGCTGCGCAATAGGGTGGCAAGATCCTCTTTTGGCTTAGCGTGGTAATCCTACCGTAGACTGCATGAGCCGTACAACTTGACCATCAACGCCAGTTTTAGCTGAAAGAGAAATGGGTCTGATTGATTGCTGTATATACATCACTGTTCTTACACCTATTCAGAGTGTGGTTGATATGATTTAACTCGACTGATGCTGTCCGATAAAGATTAGTGCTGTCGTATTGCTGAAATGGTGCAAGCACCTTAAGACCTCATGATGCTTAACAAAACAACCGTGAGCCTGGCGTCTCTATATGGTTGTTAGTCTGGACTGTTGGCACGACTACTTTGTCGGTCTTGCAGAAGCTGTATTTCCCATATTCGAAGCGAACCAACATTAAGACATACACATGGTTGTTTAAATGTTTAATTCCAGATTCGTCAACATCGCAGATCGAGGCCTGCAGGGATAGATGGCAATTAGTTCAAAAGACGCATGACCTTGTTTGGAGTCTTTTGTTTTTGAAAATAACATTTTGACAACCCCCTCATCCTATGGAGCTCGCTGACCATTCGAGCCATTGCTCCCCCACACCAACTCTCGACGCGGATGGTGCTTCGGAGGATAACGAAAAGAATATCTTTTCATACATGCGCGCAAACCAGAGGCAAATCCATTGAAAGCTGGTCGACTTCGCCTTTGGAGGACTTTATCCTTCACTTCCGGCTCGACATAGGGTTCATCGGAGCTTGAAAAGAGGACGAGGATGACTTTACACGGGAATCACATAGGGGTCGTCAAAATGTCACGTCCAAAAAAAAAAAAAGTATGAATTATGAATTATGAGCCGAAAGGTACGTGATTTGCTAAGCGTACATAAAGCAAGGGCGCCAGCTTTTCAATTTTGCAGTTCGCCCTTGGTGGCATCCTCTCGCTGGTCAGCGCAAAGACAGTGCGTCCAATGTTCTCTGATGTTTACGATAGCGCCGTTCCGCAGTTCGGCGGCTGTGGTCTGAGGTCCACACCCTGTTGTAATATCAAGTGCTGAGCGGACCACTACTGTAGCTTTTCTCATTTCAGTCATTCCATGGCTGGTGGAAAGAATGTGTGCGTCATGGTTGTAGGAATTTTGAATGGGAAGGTGGAGTAGCAAGAGTCCAAGGAGATATATAAGCGGATGAGACTGAGATCAACGCGACCAGACATACCATGCGTCTGAGGTTAGACGTGTGATAGCGCTTCATTAGGGCAGATTTGATTAAGGAGACTACGGTTGATTATGGTATATGTATGGCAAAAGAATGATTGAATATAAAATAATTGTAGTCTATGCTTTGGTGAAAGTGGGCGTCTCTGCAAGAACAGCGACAGCACAAGCGATATGAAAAAGAAAAGAATTGCAAGTCTATGCTTTGTCGATAATTTTACGTCTGCGCATGAACAGCGATAGAATAAAGGCTACGCCCATGATTGGCGTCAGGACCATGAATACCATCTTGAACGAGTCTGCGTAGGCTCCGATCACCTGCTCCTTGACACCCTCTGGAAGACTCGAGATCGCTGTCATGTTTTCAACAACATCCATCTGTCCAAGAATGTCCTGAGTATCGATCGGCAGCTTTGCTAAGTTCTTCTGCAACGCGTTGTTGAAGACGGACGCACAAATAGCCACTCCGATC
Source organism: Dissophora ornata (assembly GCA_025201705.1). Classification (NCBI taxonomy): domain Eukaryota; kingdom Fungi; phylum Mortierellomycota; class Mortierellomycetes; order Mortierellales; family Mortierellaceae; genus Dissophora; species Dissophora ornata. The sequence continues at coordinate 7,371 of MU617368.1, forward strand.
GCGCTGCCGACACCGTTAAGGAACCCACAGAGAGTGGTCGCGACTGCAATGTGCTTCTCACCCGCACAGTCCTGGCAGGCAATGACACAGTTTTGATATATCAGTCCCTGACCGAAACCCATGATTAAGAGAAGGACAAGCTGCACTCCGAGGCTCGTGTCGGCGTCCAACAACATTAACAAGCCGATACTCAAAGTCATGATCGCAGTGCCCATCCACAAAAAGATCCGATAGTCTCTCAATTTCTTCAGAAGGAACGAAGACGCCATCGTACTGATCACTGCTCCGAACGAGTTTGGTATCAATCTCAACCCCGAGCTGGTCGTCGAAGCTCCTTTGACAGCCTGGAAGTACAGTGGCAAGTAAAACATGCAACCCATGAAACAGATCCCCACCAAACCATTGATGGAAACTGCCAAGGCCACGTTTCTGTTCAAGAGCAAGGCCGGTGGGATAATTGCGTCTTCCTCCAAAGTCCTATTCTCGACAAATACCAGGATGCATGCCAGTACCACAAAGAGCACCAACAATACAATGATCGGCGCCGAGTTCCAGGCAAATGTGGTGCCACCCTAGGTCAGCGGCAGAAGCAGTCACAACACAGTGGCAGTGACGAGGATCACACCAAGGTAATCGACCCGACGCATCTTTTCCGATATATTTGTTTGCTCAAATGGGACCTGGAACAGCCAGGCAACCAGACTCATGCTCAGGGCGCCCAATGGTAGGCAGATATAGAAACACCATCGCCAGGTGGCATGCTGGACGAAGGCACCTCCTAGCAAGGGTCCTGCCACGGCAGAGACTGCGAATGCCAGCCAGACCATGGACTGGTATCTTGCTCGCTCCTCCAAGTCCTCAAACATGTCCGACACCATGATGACGACGACGGTGAAAAGTCCCGAGCCTCCGAACCCCTGTATGACGCGGAAGAGGATCAACGCCAGCATGGAAGGTGCGGCACCACAACCGAGGGAGCCAATTAAGAATAAGGTAACGGCAAAGAGAAACATTTGCTTTCGACCAAAGATGTCGGAGAAGCGACCGTAGATCGGCTGGAATGTCGTGTAGGCGAGGAGGTAGGCAGTGGCGACCCAGGACATCTGGGTCTAGGCATCAAAGTCAGCAGCGATGCGAGGGAGAGACGTGGCAACGATAGAGATATCGATGCTTGCGAGGAATGCACCAAGGCACATGCTGTGAAGCGAGTTTTGGAGGTTGCGCTGTGGTTAGATATCGTATGAATTTTTTACTGTCTTCAAGGGGATGAACAACGCGAAGAACAGATCGAGAAACAATACCCAAATGACAAGAGTGCAAGTCGTATGCGGCCCACAGGGAGGGTACTTGATCGACTGCGGTCTTGCCCCTGGATCTCTAGTTGCTTTTCAGGATCGCTCTCGATAGAGAGGCACTTATGGCCAACCAGGTCCTCTGTCTTGGTTGGGGGCGACATGGGGATGGAAGTCTCTGCGTCTAAAGCAGGGGAGTTGTATGGCGGTATTGACTCTTCCATGGATTGCAAGGTATACTTCTTTTGTACTGTGGAGGCTTAAACGTTGACAAAGGTGGATAATAGAGGAAGGTTGTACGGCTTTTGATGGTCCCGATCCCCGGGTTTAAATAGGGGGTTGGTTGTGTATGTAGATCGTACATCGCAACCTGCGACCGTGCGCCGGGTAGTACACCCGGCCCCAATATCAATATCTCCGACAAGAACTCCAATACCTCCAATGCCAACACCTCCAGCAAAAACTCCAACAGATCCACTGGCCGTGTATGTGACTACCCTCTGTTAAAACTGGAATGTCCGAATGGAAGTCTAAGTGCAGCTCGTTTGTCTGATTTAGACTGTTCATTTATCTGAACCTCGGTTTTTATAATTCGTCGCCCTGAATCATGGACGGTTCATGGACGGTTCATGGACAGCACTTTGGCAAAACCGTCTATTTCTGGATCTTATGTCCCACTAAACGCCAGACCTGGGTCACCAACCTCACGGACCTCACTGATCTCACTACCAAGTCTATCTGGAGCGACATGACCCTGCTTCGGGTTCAGATTCGCAACTCAAGTGGATTAATCGATTCATCACTGATAGATTGCGGCAGAGTAGCAAGCACAGACTACCAAAATTTGCTTCGTGGAATACATGCATTCGACACTTCTGTGAGCTTCATGAGAACGTTGAACGTTATCCGACTTGATCCCCGTGCCCTTGTTTTTATTTGTTGACTTCTTCCGGAGCTACAAGAAGCTAACACCCCCCTCCCCCCTTTTTTTCACTACACTATGCATACAACTTGCGACGGTTACGTTTTATCACCGCATTGAGTTGGTTCTCCAACATCTGCGTCTCCATCTTCGCATTGATCACTTGCAATTCCAGGTCCTCAACACTCCGCGCCGTAGCCGCTGATGATGCTGCTGCTGCTGCTGATGTTGGTCCGGATCCTGGTCCACTGACATTGCTCAGATGGGGCGTTGACTGTGCAGTATTCGTGCCGCTGTTACTATTACTATTGTTACTGCTGGTATTGACGTTGCTCCCGTGATTCAGGCCATTGGGTACGTTGTTGCCAAACTGCTGATGCTGGTGCTGGTGCTGATGCTGATGTTGGTGTTGCTGGTGCTGGTGCTGGTGCTGGTGATGTTGCTGTTGCTGTTGCTGCTGTTGCTGTTGCTGTTGCTGCAGCTGCAGTTGTTGCAATTGTTGTTGATGCTGGTGTTGATTCTGTTGTCCACCATTCATTCGGAATCCCGAATTCGATTGCGCAGACTCGCGACGGGATAGCATGCTAGGACCGCCTTGGTTACCACTGTTCACATCTTGCTGATATGGGTGACCCACCAGACTGTTTCCGTTCGACAGACCAGACCAGTTGTTGGATGACGGCATGGACGATGATGACGAGGGTCCAAAAAAGTCGAGCGCGCTCATCATACTCGTGATATCCAAGGGCTTGTTATTCAGGTTACTGTTCATGTAAGCAGACGGTGTGCTGTTGCTTCCATTGTCATTTCCATTTCCTCCATTGCCACTGTTATTGATAGGGGGCATACCCAGACCAGGGGGTGGGCCTGACACTGAAGTCGGACCTGAACCGGAGGACGACATCGACATCGACATTGACATCATCGGTGTGTTCAGTCCGTTGCTTCCAAATCCTCCACTCATACTGAGACCCTCATACTGGCTGGAGGGTCGGCTCGAATAGTCGCCAGCAGCGGAATAAGCGCCGCTGTTGGTGTTGTAGTTGCTATTTGCAGCGGGGTTCATTCTCAGTCCTCCATTGAGACTGTTAAGCATGTTGCTATGTTCCTCTGACAATGTCGTAGGCTGTTGCTGTTGATGCCCCTGCTGTGGCGGTTGGTCCTTCATACTAAGTCGCTCCGGTCTAATTCCGGCATTGAGTCCCATGAGCAGGTCCGACTTCACTTTGGCAGAGCGTGCAGCGGCCGCAGAATTAATCGTGTTCAATAGCGGCGATTCCCCTGCGCCAAAGGCAACAGGGTACGTTTCCAAGTTGGCTGACTTGAGAGGGGAATAGTGCTGTGGGTCGAAAAAAAAAATAAGCAAGAATAACAAAAATGTCAAAAATCCACTCAACCCGTCGCTGAGATTTTAGCACAGCATTAATATCAAGTTCATACCTCCATTCGCTTGTGTCCCAGTCCGAACTGCTGAAGCAGAGGCGAGTTGGCGGCGTCGTTTCCAAGTCGGTTCATCGAATCTATATGCAATGATTTTGATCACAAAAGGTTTTGTAAGAATGCTGAAGTTCTTCCACCATACTTTCTCCAAGGATTTGGTATTGTACCTGAGAGTTCATGGCCCATCAAGCCAAACGAGCCGGGATAGCCTCCCGCAGATGGCTGAAGGGTCTCCACCATTGAAGAGCGATTTCCCGAAGATGACATACGAACAGACATTATCGCTGGGTCCTGGAACGCCATTGGATTTGGCATGCCCGCAGATCCTCCACCAGGGACCGACTGAGTCGAAGGTGTTGCTGCCGCAGCCTTCAGGAATGCACCGAAAAAGTCCTGGGCATTGTCCTGGCTGTTTCGAGAGCCGGCATTGTGGAGACTTTCAGAAGTCCAGCTGTTGAGCCGGGAACCTTGTTGCAAACGTTGCGGCTGTTGCTGTTGCAGCAGCTGTTGATGTGATTGCTGTGATTGTTGCTGTGATTGCGGTGTCAGAGACCAGCCTCCATAATCGTTCCGGGAATGGCTTTCTAGACCTGGAGGTGGCGACTTGATCATTGTAGGGGTCATGGGGTTGCGTGCTAGTCCTGGAGGACCACCGCGTTGCTGAACGGGTTGTTGTTGCTGCTGCATCGAGAACTGCTGGTGGTATTCGGCCATTCGAGAGCTGGGCGTGGTCAGCATGGGATCCATGTTGAGCTGGTTCATGCTCCTCTGATATGCAAGACCCTCCTGCTTATCGGCAGCTCCCCACATGCCAGCGTTGAGACTGGCCTCTTGACGGTGCAAGAGGGGAGAGGCCTGATACTGAGCTTGCTGTTGTTGTTGTTGAAGCTGTTGAAGTTGTTGATGCTGTTGCTGCTGCTGCTGTTGACTCAAAGAACCATTGCGCTGGCCGAAGCTGACATTCACGTTAGGCAAGAGCGCCCTGAGGCCATCCTGCATCGACTGCATATTCGAGGATGGGTCCGTGTATCCTTCACCGCCGAACGAGTCCGAATACTGGTTCTCCATTGCGAATCCAAAGCGGGAGGTCTGTCTTGGTTTGCCAGGGATGGGCGGTCCGACGGGGCGGTTACGGCCAGTAGTGGGATCATAGTCCGAGTCTTCGAGGAAGGAGCGCGCGGGCGGCACTACAGCTCGGCGCATGAGCGGCTCATCATCCATGGAGAATGGGTTGAAGGAGCCAGTGTAGTGTGTTGGGGTCAGGGGCATATTGGAGAGGCCAGCAAAGGTGTCCAGTCCGAATGGCGCGGTTGCCTCCGTTCTCAAAGTCGCCGCACCCTCGCCATTTCCAAACGCAGGCGGCAACGTCGCAAGCGAAGCATCGGGATTGAAGGAAAACGAACCCAAGGACAACGTTGGCTGGTTCTGCGCCAGACGAGCTTCCTTCTCCTTCCGCTCCCTTTCCTCCTGTTCTTTCTTCTCCTGTGCTTCCCTTGCCTCCCTCTCCACACGCTCCTTCTCCGCACGCTCCTTCTCCTCGCGTTCCTTTTCCAGCCTCTCTTTCTCCGCTCGTTCCTTCTCCGCTCGTTCTTTCTCTTCCCGCTCCATTTGCTCCATTTGCTCCTTCAACTCCTGCTCCTTTCGAGCCTTCTCTTGCTGCTGCTCTCTCTCCTTTTGCAACTGTTCCTGCCGTTCTTGTTCTCTTCGCCGCTCCTCTTTTTCTTTTTGCTTCTGTAATTTCTGTTCCATCTCTTGCTGCTGTTTCTGCTTCTGCAGTTCCAGCTGCTCTTGCTCTAGCTCCAACTGCTTTTGTTTCCGCAGTTTTTGGTTTAGCAACTCGGCTTGTAGCTCCGACTCTTGCTGCTGCTTCTGTAGGAGGAGCTGTTGCTTTCGCAGTTGTTCTTGTTGTTGTTGTTGTTGGCGCTGTTCCAGGAGCATCTGCTGTTTCGCTGCCGCCTCGATGGCCAACGCTTCTGCAGGAGTTGGAGAATCTACTACAGGGGCTGTATAGAGATGAGTGAGTGAATGTGGCTAAAAACAATACGCCTCGCCGAGACAGCATTCACAAACCGCCACTTACAATCCGCCAAGGATCCATCCTTAGCATAATTAACTTCTTTCCGTTTGCCGTTATTAACGACCACCCCTGTAATTATAGATGTGGTGGAGCCCTTGGTCCGCAGAGGCGGTGGACCCTCAGGTTTCCGGGCGATAGAGCTATGTAGTATAGGAGTTGATGGATTACTGCCGAATTTTGCCCAGGATGCTGTTGCTGGAAGAGCCGATCCTTCTTCTTCCTTGTCATCGTGGCTTGATCTATCGCCTCCAGGTGCTGGCCAGTCAGAGAGTGACGACGCTGCCGAGTGATAGGACGCCACAGTCGCGGGCCTTGGTCTGGGCGTCAGCGAAGAACTGGATCCATGTGGGCTTGATACATGTGGGCTGGATCCATGTGACGGTAACGGTGGGCGACCTAGAACCGCCTGCTTATGGCTATATGGATCGTAAGGCGCCGCATGTTCCTGCAGGTGATGTTTTCTACATCAAATCATATCCATGGAATGTCCGAGGATGAGGTCAGCACGGAGATCATATCTTTAGTCAGTACAAGGTCATGTTTGCAGTAACGTGAAGTGCTTACCCGACAGCAAGGTCCTCTTTCGTGTAACTGTCTGCATCCTCGCCTGGCTCGTGCAGATACATACATCCCGGATTCTGACAGGACATGCCCCGCAGGTAATAGGTACAGTATTTGGTCGTTCCATAGGACGCCCTGTGTGCGGCAATGACAGTAGACAAAACGCGAATGAAAATAAGGACTCGGTAATTCTGCTAATGGCTTCGCCAGTGCTGGCTCGGATACAAACTTTCAGGAGATTCTAATGACACCAGTTGCTTACCTCAGGATCTTCCCGTCCCATACACTACCGTCAATTGCGGCGATTGCCTTGGCTGCGTCCTCTTTCCGAACATAGGTGATGTAGACGCCAACACTAGCTTGACCAGGCGACGAACCTGCGGATGGCATCGGAGCATTTCTTCGGTTGATGACGACCTTTGCAATCTTGCCGTACTGACCAAAATACTCGTGTTGTCGCAACGTGTGCTGTAATCAAAAGGGTTGTTGTCATGGGACGCATGAGGAAAGAAATACGACGTTCAAGTTAGAGTCCAACGCTCAACAAACGGGGGGGAAGAGTGTCTCGTACTTCTCGGAGACCACTGCCGGCTCTGTCTGTGGCAGTGACGGTACATACCTCATCGTTGGCAAGTTTAGTGGGGAGACCAATCACATAAACCAAGCTTTTCTGCACGACCCTCATGTTCGAAAGATGCTTCCTGTTCATGGCCTCAATCTCTTTCTTCTCGCGCTCCTTCTGTTTCTTCTCGTTCTTGATCAAGGCCAGCCTGTAAAGACATTGAAGTCGGTCAACACGGGGAAATGAAGGGTAATTTCAAGGGGAGGATGGGAGCACAGGAACCACTTTGGGGTCATCTCATGTTGCACTTACTCATCGGCCGAAATGGGTGTGAATTCTACGGTTTCCTCTGAATAAACCCTTCGGCATGCAGGGCATCGCCCATTGTGATCCTCCTTGATGTGGTGCCAGCAAAAGCGACAAATCTGTTGGGAAAGGGG
>MU617369.1:0-14609 GCA_025201705.1 Dissophora ornata
ACACTGTGGTTCTACGCACGAGCCGTCGACAGCATCCTCAAGAAATTCCGAGTCGTTGTCGCCGAGTTCATATTTCCCGGAGCCATCCATAGCTCACTCTCCGCACTTGTCATCTGCAAAATCACCGTCTTCATCCATTCCACCACTGTGAGAAATAATCGTCGTAGTGAAAGTAGTCTACTCTGTTGAGAATTGTATATATGCTCCGTAATAAAGAAATGACAAATTGTATAGTAGACTTGTGTCGACGAATTGTGCAGCGGACTTGAGTTTCGACAAACAAAAAAAAACGAAGAACCAACGCGTCCTTTGCGCCTAACATAAAATAACAAAGACTCCAGGAACTCATCAATCGTTATCGCTGTTTAATCAACGTTTTGTTTTGTTTTGTTTTGTTTTAGCAAAAAAGAGAGATGGCCACATGACCTTTCTCCTTTCTCGGCGTCATCGACGAGGGGACAAGGATGTACCGAGTAATATCGAACGCCGGTATTCCATATGCGTTAATGTGTGTACACTGTTCTTTTAGAAATACGCGTGCAATATATAATGGTCAGAACCCCCCTTGATAAAATCGTCGGAGATGTCAACCTTGCCACCCGATATTCTTTTATTGGAGCCCTCGGTCGGAGGGCGAAATAGATGGCGATCGATAAAAGAAAAATAAAACAAATCGCAGTTCTCTATACCATTGAAAGCTGTGTAAATAATATGTTCCGCGGTACTCGCGTGATCAAAGAGGTATGCCTGCACACGAATTTATTGGTATGACTCTCGAAAATATCCTACCCTCCTGTTAATCTTTCGGCCTAATTCCTGATATTTCGCGTATCGCATTTTTTCTTCTCGAATTTAAGATTGATTTGGACCACAACAGTTAATCATGTCTATAAATTGACCACTCTGAAACAGATCGCTGCGGTTCTGGCTTGGTTTGTGTCTTGTAGCCAGTCCTCACGAGGTGTTGTAGCATGTGAATCATCGACAGTGGCATTCATCTGGAGCTAGCATCTCCCTAGGTATCATATCGTGCAGGAAGTTGATGGCAGTGCGCGGCAGCAGGGCTCCAATTGTCGGATAAGCCAGTCCTTTCAACGATCCAAGAAAACAGGATGAAATAAAGAGAGGGATGAAGAACCGCATCCACAGGAAACGGCAATTATATTCCACTTTGCTTGTAGCAAGCAATGGCTCTCAGGATGACACGCATTTCGAACGAATGTTCGCCAATATCTACTCTGCTGGTTGTGATAATTCTGTGCGCCTTTGAGGTGAGAAGAAGATCGAGACGGTGGGAGGAAAGAATGGTTAGTGAGGGAATGGCCGCATTATTGATGGCGAACAAACGCAGATATGCCAGGAATTTCGAGTAAAGTTCTCGATGACGGGTCCCTCCGCTCGCAAGTCGATATCCGTCGTGTCTTGTAGGCGACCCTTGGTCTTCAGATCCTGGAGCTGTGAAATAATGGGGCTTTTAGCGGTAGAAGTGCAAGGTGCAAGCTGTCCTGCAGCATAACCGCATAACCTCTACGCTGACCAAGACTGTTTGTTTGCCTTGAATATATGGCGACATCCGCAAGAGAGAGCACATCCCATTTTCAAGCACAGGCCACATCCCCAAACACAACAGATTGTCGATTCGTCTTTAATTCTTAATTGGCAGAAAGTAGAAAGTCAATCCCGTGTTAATTGATATGGTTTTCAGGTTCGTCGCTGATTGGAGAGCGGAGAGTTGTTCCTAGTCATTACATCCACAGCATTGCTGCTATCCACCCTCGGTACATAACTTGATGAGATTAAAGCGGCCAGTCATGTGAGAGCATGTTTTCAGCCCTCCTCCTATTTGGTTCTCTATTCATCTTATTCCTTTTCTCATTCCCCGCATTCCCCTTCTCTTTCACTCTAGAATTAGCACTAGAGCTATCCAAGAGTTGGTCCATGGATATATCAAGGTTACGTGCAAAATACGTACCTAGCCTGCTTTCTTTGTTATCCCACTCCTGCATACACAAACTTCAGTCCTTCTTTCCGCCCCGTATGACTTGCTGACAGCATGGATCTGATGACAAACCGTTCGTGCTTTGAGGGGCAAAAGGGGTATTTCGCACCGTGTGGGTATATGACTTCCGCTGGGTCTCCTAGCCACTGGAATATTATTCTTCGTGAGTTTCACGGCGAGGGCGTATGGGGATCGATGAACTTCTGGAGTAATGAAGACCGTCGCCATGCTCCACAACGGAATTAATCAATTATAGCGAATGCTTCATACATTTTCTTATGCCCATCCAACCTCTAGGTCTCTCTCTCTTTCTCTTTCTCTCTTCCCCTCACTTCTCGTTCTCCATATCACTTCCTTTGCTCGACCGTTTAACATGGAGTGCTAACGGCTTTTTCATGTTTGATCTTCTATATTATTTTTTTGCCCTTCTTTCCACCACGCGATACTCGATGCTGTCGTCCGAGCCATGCGGTTACGATTCCAAAATACGATCACGACCACACTATCTTAGTTGGAGTATGCGAATCTGCTCTTCCAATAGACTGGGGTTTCTAGATATAGTGAAGTACGAACACAATTCTTTCCACAGTAAAGACTAGAGGAGAATATGCCCAACAAACTGAACATCCTACTTGACCCGGCATTGCTAGCTGCTTTGACGAATGCGCTATTATCACGACCACACTGGTGAACTTCTAACTCGGTCTCATTTGAGCATCATGCTGCCCTGCAGGAAAGTTGCTCGGAGCAAGAGGCGATATGGTATCCACGAAGACAGGAAAAAAGTCGGAGAGGACAAATGAACGCCTCAATGGAAAACAGCGGTAGTATTTCCATCTTGCTGTTGACGATTCGAATGTCATAATTATTTCTGAGACGATGGTGAGCATTGTCTATGAACGTACAAGGTGGAGGGAAACTTGTGAGAGTCGAAGGAGAGGAAGAATATTGAAGGTGTGTCGACTATTGTTGAGCAATCGCAGATGGTAATGGCCTTGAACCGACATAGACCACACCTGGAATTGGAGGCGCAAAACACAAGTTACCCTCCATCATAACCCTGACTCACATTGTTGTACTTTCGACGATAGTTGTTTGTTTGTCCTGAATTAATGCTGACGATCATTTTATTATTTCATGTTCGTTTGCAATTTCATGTTTTTTGGTCATTCTACATACCCATCACCGTTCGGTGGAGGAATGTATTGAGGATTGGCAGCTGTGTTGTTGAAGTAGGTCGGTGTATAAAATTGGGTGCTCGGTGCCTGAGGCGCAGCGGCGCTGGTAGGAGACACACATTCTGCCTGGCTATAATTATGAGGACTACTCTCCTGGGCTTGGAAGATGTTTGTCAGTTGAAACTGGGGCAAAGACTGAGGATTGAGCGATGGTGGAGCGTAATTGCAGGGCGCCTGAGTCTGAGGCTTTAAGATCTTATGCTGCATTTGCTGTTGAACGGGGATAGTTTTTAAGAGTTGGGCAGAGTAAATATCCTGCTGTTGCTGCTGTTGAAGAACATAGTTCTGCTCCATCAACGGCGCTGCCGCAAGGTCCATCTTACTACGATCCTGATGGGCGCCCTGGGGTTTAACATTGGCCGCACCAGAGGTTTTTCTAGACGCCTTGCGGTGGCGAATGAACAAGAACGCGACTAGAGCAATTACGGCCAAACCACCAACCACACCACCAACAATGGCACCAATTGGGACACTATTAGAACCAGAACCACTGTTGCTTCCATTTGAAGAGCTTGGAGCTGAGGAGCTCGAAGGCGTAGAGGTGATAGAGGGCGTAGAGGTGATAGAGGGCTTTACAAGTCCTAGTCCACTCCAGTCCAGAGCCACGGTGTCGAAGCTGTTGAAAGTGACGGCACCGTTGCTTGCAGCACTGTAGGTCACAATCTTGTTGCCGACAGAAGCTGCAGTCAGGCTGCTGGTAAACGAAGGGACGTTGCCTGAAACTGCCACTTGTTGCAGTTTGGTGGACTGGCTAGGGTTGATAGAATACATCACCGTTGTTCCGTCAGAGGCCTAAGGTGTTGAAGAGGACAGCGCGGTTAGCATCATTACCTACAAGGATGCCTTTAAAGATGCTTGTGTAGCTACGGGACTGATTCTTTACCTTATCAAGAATGTATCCGACGCCAGCCATCGTCAGGGAGAAGGCGTTGCTTGTCAATGTGATTCCGTTCATATTCACAGTCTCAGGACTGGACAGAGACAGGATACGGTCCTGGGAGGTAACGATTGGCGCCGCAGAGTCCAAGGCGGTATAAATTGCTCCAGCACCATTCGCGTCGAACACGATGTTATAGCCCTGCGCAGGAGTGTTGGACGATGCAACATATGTTCCAACGCTGAGCAAAGGGGATGGCGTTGGGTAATTGGAGAGGACAAAGCTGTATGAAATAGTAGTACATTAATGAAGCGCAGCAGACGGTGGAGAGCAATTAGAAAAAACAAGCAAACACAAATGTCTTGGGAAAAGCACCACATAACAATGAATAGTATTTGCAGCTATGCAGAGGTTGCGGCAATACATATTCCCATCAAAGAGATAGTTGATGCGATACACAAAGTATTAAGAACAATGATGGTCTTATGAGGTGGAATGACAAGGTCCACAGGTCGGTCACTTACTCTCGACTGCTGTGAACGATAGCTGTTGCATTATATCGAAGGCCTGTCCAGCGGGAGTCAGAGTCAGTGCCAGAGACATTCGCAACGGCTGTAACCCAGTTTAGACCTCCAACAGCTCCTGAGAGCGAGAAGAGTTTGTTGGAGATGAAGCCGACAATCGGGAAGTTGGCGGGAAGGTCGACGGTGCCGTTGGGGTAAATATTGGTAAAGTAGGACTGTGCGCCGAACTGTTGGACGAACACTGGGCTGTTGGTCGATGCTTGCTTGCCACTGTATGGGAGACAGGCCTTTGGCGCGGAGTTGCTCCAGAAGCCCGGGGCTGTCTGGTCGGTAATGAAGGTGGCGGTGGGTGAGTTGATGTTGGTCAGGTCGATAGAGGTCATTTCCAAACAACCTTCGTTCGACGCAGAGACACCGACGAGGTAGACGAATTTGCCTGTGGCATCAGGGACAAGACATGCGTTCGAGTATGCAGGGATGGTGGTACTCATGGCGGCTTTATACCCAGCGTGGAAATTGGAAGATGGCGGGGAGTGGAAAAAGGAGGAAAGAACGAGTAGGAGAAATAAAGTTTGTCACAACGGTTTTTAAGCTACTTTTTCAACTGCTGTGTTAAAACCCAAAGTTGAGAGAGGAAAGCTCCCGATTGTGTGAAGTCAGAGAGACATCAGGAGGTCGAGGGTGAGGGTGTGGCGCAAGAGGAGGAAGTGATGAGAAAGAAGAAAGGGAAAAGGAAGAAATACGCTTTGAATCATCGATCACAACCGAGGCAGAGGAATACTCTCCGTTCATCTGTTTTAATGCAAACGCGTCGTCGACAGGGAGAGGGAGATAAAAATACGCGCTCGTCCGCAACTGGAGTGAGTCGAGAAGTCGGTTTTGCAATGCGCACTGCCTCATTTGGGGCACAGGCTCGAATCCAACCAGCGCCGAAACTTACATTCCGTATATGCAACTAATAAACTCTACTGTTCCTGGCCTTTTTGTTTCCCTAACCATCGACCCCCACTGCTCCATCAAGGTGGCCTACCATGTCATTTCATTCAAACTCGTCATAACGCATAGACTTGGGCATCCCATTACCACCAATTAACCTACTATTCAAATAAAACAACCTATAGCGCATATTTCTATGGAGCACCCTCTGATTGGACATCTTGCGGCTATGACGAGGACTAAAGTAGAGAAGGCCTTGGTTATTCTTGACAAGCTTCAATGCTCGCTGTTCGAGTTCTTGACTAATTGCTTGCCTCAAACTATGAATCGATCTCAGAAAGGGCTACCCGGTTCTACGAAAAAAAAGGTCCTGCGCATAATAATAAACTTTTGGATGACAGGATAACGACGGAGTTCTCAGAGACATCCTTTTTGAAGGCAGCCTTGGACGTGGTATCGAAACAAGCTTGCCAAAGAATCAATAGTGCTGAGAAGGAGAACCACGTGAAAAAAAAAATTGAAAGTAGTCTACTCTGTTGAGAATTGTATGTACGCTCTGTAATAAAGAAATAGCAAATTGTATAGTAGACTTGAGACAACAGATTGTGTAGCGGACTTGCGTTTCGACAAAAAAAAAAAAAAAAAAAAAAAAAAAAGTCTGATGGTCAGTATCTCCCTTGATAAAATCGTCAGCGAGGTCAACTTTGTCATCCGAGATTCTTCTTTTGGCGCGTTCTCGGCTAGGGGGCGAAATAGATGGCGATCGATAAACGAATAACAAAACAAATCGAAAGTATGATATCAAATCAAGCTCATTGCAAGTGGTATTACAAACCGTGAATAATGAGTTCCGCAGTGCTCGCATGATCAAAGAGGTATACTTGCATACGGATTTATCGACCTGACTCCCGAAAACACCCTACTCTCTTGTTCATCTTTCGTCCTGATTCCTGATATTTCGCGTATCGCATTTATTTCTTCTCGAATTTAAGATTGATTTGGATCACAGCAGTTAATCGTGTCTAGAAATTGACCATTCTGAAATAGATCGCTGCGGTTCTGGCTTGGTTTGTGTCTTGTAGTCAGTCTTCATGAGGTTTGTAGCATGTGTATAATAGACAGTGGCATCCATCTGCAGCTGGTATCTCCCTTAGGTATCATACCATACAGGAAGTTGATGGCAGTACGCGGCGGCAGGGCTCCAATTGTTGGGCAAATCTGTGCTTTCAATGATTCAAGAAAATAGGATGAAAAAGGGATGGAGGAAGGACTGCGTCTACAGGGAACGGCAGTTATATTCCACTTCGCTTGCGGCAAGCAATGGCTCTCAGGATGACACGCATTTCGAACGAATGTTGCCCGATATCTACTCTACTGTTCGTCATAATTTCTGTGAGCCTTTGAGGCGAGAAGAAGCTCGAGACAGTGCGAGTAAAGAATGGAGGGATGGAATGGCCGCATTGTTAATGGTGAACGGACGCAGATGTACCAGGAATTTGAAGTGCAAGGTGCAAGCTGTCCTACAGCATAACTGCATAACCTCACGCACATTCTACCCTGACCGTGATTGTTTGTTTGCCTTGAATTTATGGTGACAGCTGTCGCAGAGAGATTGTCGATTGGTAGAAAGTAGAAAGTCAATCCCGTGTTGATTGATACGGTTTTCAGGTTCGTCGCTGATTGGAGAGCGGAGAGTTGTTCCTTGTCATTACATCCACAGCATTGCTGCTATCCACCCTCGGTACATAACTTGATGAGATTAAAGCGGCCAGTCATGTGAGAGCATGTTTTCAGCCCTCCTCCTATTTGGTTCTCTATTCATCTTATTCCTTTTCTCATTACCCGCATTCCCCTTCTCTTTCACTCTAGAATTAGCACTAACGCTATTCACGAGTTGGCCCATGGATATGTCGAGGCTACGTGAAGGCAAGCTACGTACTTTGCCTACTTTCTTCATTTTCACACTCCTGCACACACACACGCTTCCGTCCCTCCTTCCGCCCCGTATACCTTGCTGACAACGACAATGTGAATATACACTGCTCGTGCTTTGAGGGGCAAAAGGGGTATTTCGCGTGGTGTGGGTAAATGACTTCCGCTGGGTCTCCTAGCTACTGGGCTAATATTCTTCATGGGTTTCGCGGTAAGGGCGAATGGGGATCGACAGACATCTGGGGCAATGAAGACCGTTGCCACGCTCCACAACGGAATTAATCAATTATAGTGAATGCTTCATACATTTTGTCATGCCCGCCCGACCTAGACTTTATTCCGCCATGTTTCTTGTTCGTTGGTCTCTCTCTCTCTCTCTCTCTCTCTCTCTCTCTCTTTCTTTCTTTCTCCCCCTCACCTCTCGCTCTCAATGTTACTTCCTTTGCTCGATTGTTTAATATTGAGCGCTCACGGCATTATCATTTTTGTTATTTTTTACTTTTGCTCAATTTTCCACGACGCGATACTCGATGCTGCCGTCGGAGCCATGTGGTTACGACACCAATATACGATCACGGTCACACTATCCCAGTTCGAGCAGGCCGATCTGCGCATCCCTTAGACTGCGGTTTCTGGATATAGCGAAGTACAGACACGATCCTTTTCACAGCAAAGAGTAGAAGAGAATATGCCCAACAAACTCTATTTCCTACTTGACGCGGAGTTGCAAGCTGCTTTGCAGAATGCGCTAATCTCCATAGCCTTTCTTACATAAACACGTAAACAAAAACAATGCCATTGCGATCAACGTGCCTGCGAATGTAGATTGTGTTCACGACCACCATGTGGCGAGCCTCTAAATTCGGTCTCATTTGAGATCATGATGTCCTGCAGGAAAGTTGCTCGGAGCGCAAGAGGCGATATAGCATCCAAGAAAACACGAAAAAAAGTCTGAAGGGACAAATGAACGCCTCAATGGAAAACAGCGGTAGTATTTCCACCTTGCTGTTGACGACTTGAATGTTATAATTATTTCTGAAACTTGATGGTGAGCATTATCTATGAACGTACAAGGCGGAGGGAAACTTGGGAGAGTCGAAGGAGAGGAAGAATATTGAAGGTGTGGTCGGCTATTGTTGAGCAATCGCAGATGGTAATGGCCTTGAACCGACATAGACCACACCTGGAATTGGAGGCGCAAAATGCAAGTTGCCCTCCCTCATAACCCTGACTCACATTGTTGTACTTTCGACGAGAGTTGTTTGTTTGTCCTGAATTAATGCTGACGATCATTTTATTATTTCATGTTCGTTTGCAGTTTCATATTTTTGGTCATTCTACATACCCGTCACCGTTCGATGGAGGAATGTATTGAGGATTGGCACCTGTGTTGCTAGGATAGGCAGGTGTATAAAGTTGGCTGCTCGGTGTCTGAGGCGTTGCGCCGCTGGTAGGAGACACATATCCTGCTTGGCTATAATCACTATAGGGACTACTCTCCTGGGCTCGGAAGATATTTGGTTGAGGCTGGGGCGGAGACTCAAGAATGAGAGTTGGGGGTACGTAATTGTAGGATTCCTGAGTTTGAGGCTGGAAGATTTTAGGCTGTGTTTGCTGTTGAAGGGGCACAGTTGTCAAGGGCTGGGCAGAGTAGATATCCTGCTGTTGCTGCTGTTGAATAGCAGTTTTCTGCTCCATCAACGGCGCTGTCGCAGTGCTCATCGTTGTAGGATCCTCATTGGCGCCCCGGGGTTGAACATCGGCTGTACCAGAGATCTTTTTAGACGCCCTGCGGTGGCGAATGAACAAGAACGCGACTAGAGCAATTACGGCCAAACCACCAACCACACCACCAACAATGGCACCAACTGGGACACTACTGGAACTAGAACCACTGTTGCTTCCATTTACAAGTCCTGGTCCACTCCAGTCCAGAGCCACGGTGTCGAAGCTGTTGAAAGTGACGGCATTGTTGCTTGCAGCACTATACGTTACAATCTTGTTGCCGACAGAAGCTGCAGCCATGCCGCCGGAAAACGAAGGGACGTTGCCTGAAACCGACACTCGTTGCAGTTTGGTGGACTGGCTGGGGTTGATAGAATACATCACCGTTGTTCCGTCAGTAGCCTAAGGTGTTGAAGAGGACGGCGTGGTTAGCATCATTACCTACAACGATGCGTACAAAGATGCTTATGTGGCTGCGGAGCTGATTCATTACCTTATCAAGAATGTATCCAACGCCAATCATCGTCAGGGAGAAGGCGTTGCTTGTCAATGTGATTCCGTTCATATCCACAGCCTCAGGAGTGGACAGAGTCACGACGCCGTTTTGGGGGGTGGTTTGATTAGCGCCCAAGGTGGTATATATTGATCCAGCGCCATTTGCGTCAAACACGACAAGATGTCCCTGTGCTGTGTTGGACGATGCAACATATGTTCCAACGCTGAGCGAAGGGTATGCCGTTGGGTAATTGGTGAGGAGAATGCTACATATAGTATATAAATGAAGCGCGGCAGACAGCAGAGATCAATTAGAAAAAATAAACAAACAGGAATGTCTTGGGAAAAGCGCCAACCACATTACTACATCAACCACATAACAATGAACAGTATTTGCAACCATGCAGAGGTTACGACAATACATATTCCCATCAAAGAGGTGGGCAGTTGATGCGAGTAAACAAAGCATTAAGGACAGTAATAGTCTTTAGAGGTGTAAGAGGTGGAGTGACAAGGTCCATAGGCCGGTCACTTACTCTGCAGAGCTGGCGGCCATTGCATTATAATGAGCGCCAATCCAGGGGGAGGTAGCGCCAATGCCAGTGGTGTTCGCAACGGCTGTAATCCAGTTCTGACCCCCAACAGCTGCCGAGAGCGAGAAGAGTTTGTTGGAGAGGAAGAAGACATCCGGGAAGCTGGCGGGAGGGCCGATGGTGCCGTTAGGGTAGATATTGGTGAAGTAGGAGTTTGGGCCGAACTGTTGGACGGAAACTGGGCTGTTTGTTGATGCTTGATTGCTACTGTATGGGAGACAGGCCTTTGGCGCGGAGCTGCTCCAGAAGTTCGGTAGTGTCTGGTTGGTAATTATGGTGGCGGTGGGTGAGTTGATGTTGGTCAGGTCGATTGAGGTCATTTCCAAACAACCTTCGTTCGACGCAGAGACACCGACGAGGTAGACGAATTTGCCTGTGGCATCAGGGGAAAGACATGCGTTCGAGTATGCAGGGATGGTGATACTCATGGTGGCTTTATACCCGGGGTGGAAATTGGAAGGCTGGGAGGGAGTGAAGAGAAGGTGGTAAATGGGGAAGGAACTAATAGTAGAAAATAAAGATTGCCACTATGTGTGCAAGAAGTTGGGGATGAGGGGAAAGGCGCAAGAGGAAAAAGTGATGAGAAAGAGGAATGGAAAGGGAAGAAATACACCTTGAACCATCGATCACAACCGAGGCAGATCACCTTTGCTCAGTGCAGAGCCCAGGTCGCGTCGAAATACACCCTCGTCCTCGGTTTTACAATGCGCACTGCCTCATTTGGCTAGGCTCGAATACAGCCAGTGGGCATTCCGTATATGCAAGCAAAATATCTGTTGCCTTTTTTGGCAACGCCATTGTTCTTCGCAGGCCTATGCTCTGTCGACAAAGCATGCGCGAATGTGCTGTTCCTGACCATTTTTTTCCCTGACCATCGACCCCCCCGCTCTATCAAGCCTTCTGTCGACTCTCCATCAACATTTCATCGCTCAAAGACGATTCTGTCTGTCACCGGTCACTCTATCAACACTTCCATCTGTACTACTTTTGGCGGCAGCCTACCGTGTCATTTCTTTCAAACGAGTTATAACACGTTATCTTCGCATGGACCTGGGCAGAGCGTTTTCACCGATTGACCTGCTATTCAAACAAAACAGCCTCCAGAGCATACAACTATAGACATTGAAACTCTTCTTCTTTCTCTTCCTGATGATGCCGTCGAACGCTTCCTGAAGACTTTTGGAGTGATCCCAAGCCGCTAAAACTCGAAGTCACAAAGAAGATTGGTCAAGGAGAAGACTGCGTCGCAGGGTGTGGATGGGAGAAGACCCTAATGTACTTTCTCTCACTACTCTCCAAGCCAGAGAGAACCACTATCGTCTTGACTCCTGTGACTGAAGGCAACGACCGAAGCAACGTCAAGTATATAAGTATATAGCCAAGGCACTTCATCACCATCAAGCAGTTTTAAGGATCTAAACCTCCTCATGGACTTCAAGAAGACCATGTTTGTTTCGACAGCCGAGATGAATGTGAGAACGCTCACTCATACTTGAGGAGTCTGGCACCAGAATCGCATCGCAAGCGGATCGGTATCTACCATTCGGCAAAGTCAGAGGAGTGCAAAAAGCAGGCGACGGAACGGTTCCGGAACAACTCATATTTGGTACTATCAACAACGGAGGCTTCAAGAATCGGCTACAATATCAGTGATGTGGTTCGGATAGTACAGTACGGGATGCCCTCAAGTCTACCAACACTTGTCCAGCGGATTGGCCGAGCTGCGCGCGATTCAAAACTTGAAGGCAAGGGCATACTATTACACCCAGAAACTGTTTCTCATCATACAAGACTGGAAACTCAGGATGATCTCCATGTCCGACAATGTGTTACCACCAACCAGTGTCGCCGAGCCATTATTAACCGCGTTTTCAGCAACAAGCAGGCGCAAGTTGATGTATGCTGTGACAGGCGTCATCACAATCCAGTGATACCAGTGGAGATAAGCGCCCAGTGGCCACGTCACAGCAGACTAAGAGGCGTAATTGGCGTAAAAAACGTGGTACGAAGATAACGCGTTATGACGCGTTTGAAAGAAATGACAGACAAAGTCGTCTTTGAGCGATGTGGGATTGATGGGTAGTCGATGGAAGGGTTGACGGAGCAATGAATGAATCGATAGGGGTCGATGATCAGGGAAAAAAACAGGTCAAGAACAACACATTCGCGCATGCTTTGTCAACAGAGCATAGGAGGCCGAGTTTCTTGCTTGCATATACGGAATGCTGGAAGGAAATGTTAATGCGGCAACTTGTTAAGGGTAAATATTTACTTGTCTTTCATGCAGAAGTGATGAAAGACAGCAGGAAAAAAGAAAGACAGCAGGACACATGCCAGATTCGAGACCCCAATAGCAGAAAGTTCTCACTTCATTACTATTTGTTGCTGCTCAAAGCCAACCTTAACATGTGAACCAGCCCAATATTCGCGTATGTAGTCAGTCTACCTTGACCAGTGCCCGTCAAATGTTTGAGCGCCCAGCCCCCTCAGTGCGGTTTTCCATGAAGATTAAAAACTGATAAAACCCGAGCAAGGTGGACTCTGGAAACCCTTTTACTCCTTTTTCAGACAAAACAAGGCGGTGATTCATTACCAGACATTCGTCCTCGTTGTTTTCTGCTCCACGGATACATTCAAGATGGGGGAATTGTATGGGGTCATAAACCTTAGTGTGCAGCGTCGCATCTGTCGCACACCCACCGAATGAAAGAAATCTAACCAGTCTCCCGCTGCTGGGCCTCATCGGGAGTAGTTGACGGGCAGGGATTGGTCTCTTCTTACTACAACAACAAGGCCTCTCTCTTGTCCGCGAGATTAATCACAACACACAGCGTCGCGCTTTGAGCATGTCGTAGCATGATGCACAATCCACCTACTGCGCTGAGCTGCATGCTCAGTAAAACATACCCGAAAACAATAGCTCCCTTGTTGCCGTACGAAAGTTGCTCCCTTTCTCTGCTTGCTTTTGTGCCATAGAAAGATCGCGAGATACTTCAGATAGTTCATCATTGCTTTTGCCCCTCCCTTCATTCGCATCCAAATGATATTTTTTTTACAAACATGATTGTGCGCCTATGGTGCTGGATAATCAAGATATAATCAGAGAAAAATCGGGGCTTTACGAATTATGAACGGCTCGGACTCGTCTTTTGTTTCGTAACAGGCGACAGCCAAGTGCTGCCGCTACTGTCCCAGAGGGGCTTGTAAAATAGAAACCACGAGAACATCTATGCGTTAATTGCAACCCGCATCTCCGCCTATTTTTTATTTTTTATTTTTATGTCTGTGGATCATCTTCAGCCAAACAGGATTCCTTCTTATCAAACATCAAAGTGTCAATAGTTTTTGTCGTTAGTACCCTCTCTTCTTCCAACCTCTGCTCTCCCTATCATTCTCAGTTGAGATCTCAGGCACTTGGCTAGTGTTCTAGTGCGGAATATAAATATAATGGCCATTGCCTGATTACCCATCCTCAACCTCCCCCTTCTCGCTCCCCATATTTTTCCTTCGGCCTATTCGTTCTTTCTACGTGCTCCAAGTTCCAAATCCCATAAGTCACTTTCCCGATGCTTTCTAATGTATCCTTCTGAGAAAGTCTCACGCCAGTAAAATGACTTTCTTGATCCTCCCACATTGCCACTCCTCCCTTGCCCCACTATCCCAGAGAAAGAAAGGACGAGCATCACGCTTTCTTCTCAGCCTTCTCCATTACCGCTACGAGGTCAACCTCAACACCACACACCAAGAGCGTATTTCGCCTTCATGGCGTCAACGTCCTCAACCGCAAAAACTTCGACTCGATAGCACGACTCACTGCGCTTGAGAGGCGTCGCGCCACACATATTCTAGATGAGCGCCAAAAGCGCGACACCACAAACTAGTACTTGCCAATCACAGCCAGCAACGTTAACACTGAACCCAGATGGTACTGAGAAGAGGCCAGCCGTGAAATCCAATTCTATCGCCACACTTCGGAATGCCATTGCAGAAATCCGACGCCTGCGGGTCTGCACAAGTCTCAGCAATAGCAGCAACAAGAACCAACAGACGACTACACTGGGACCATCGCTGACCATCGCCACGGCCTTCTCCAAGCTCGACCTCTCCTTCACTGTCAGAGTTAGCCTCGCTCCCGACATTGACGGAGCTGTCATCTCATCACTGCGGCGCATCCGGTTCCTGATCCGATAGCAATTCTGTCTCTGGCTCCTGCAGCTCTTCTCCAATGTCCTCCCCAAAGTCGTCTTCTCACCTCACAATGTCGCCAACAGAGGCAACGGCAGTGACAGC
>MU617370.1:0-14590 GCA_025201705.1 Dissophora ornata
AAAAAAAAAAAAAAAGAAAAGCTTTTGGCAGTCACATAATGCTATAAAGAGCCTCGTTTTTTCCCTTCGTCTGGTTTTGGGGGGTTTTCTCTTTTGGTTTTTGGTTTTGGTTTCTTCTTTTTTTCTGGCTTGGGTTTTCTTTCTCTATCCTTCTCCATTCCGTCTAATACCACCTGTACGTATTCCCTCCCCTTCCCTCCTCCATTTCCCACTTCCCTTTCCCTCCACTCACGTCGGAAATACATACAAGAGTCATGACTGTCCAGAACCAGTACCCCGACATTGCCCAGGCGCTCAAGGACCTTGAGGCTGCCGGAGCCAAGAACCGCCGCGACGGTCTCTCTGCCGAGGAGCTCATGGACTCTGTTACCCAGGGTGGTCTCACCTACAACGACTTCTTGATCCTGCCCGGCTTCATCAACTTCCAGGCCCATGCTGTCCAGCTCGAGTCCAAGATCACCAAGCGTATCACCCTCAAGACCCCCTTCATCTCCTCGCCCATGGACACTGTCACCGAGACCGATATGGCCATTGCCATGGCTGTAAGTGATCCCCACTGTCTCTCGAGCATCGCTGTCAGGGCATGGTGGCATGCGTGAACACCTGTTACGCGTTCCAAGCTCCACCCTGCCATGATTGCCACGATTGTTTTCTTCCCCGCAAATTTCTTTATTGGGCAAAGGCATTTATTTGTCTGCTGATTGTCTTCAACGGAAGCTCACACGATGCACAAAACCTTATGCACGTCTCTCAACATCTTTTAGTTGCTTGGTGGTATCGGTATCCTCCACCACAACTGCACGCCCGAGCAGCAGGCTGACATGGTCCGCAAGGTCAAGAAGTTCGAGAACGGCTTCATCACCGATCCCGTTTGCTTGACCGAGAACCACACTGTTGCTGATGTCCTTTCCATCAAGGACAAGTTTGGCTTCTGTGGCATCCCTATCACCGGTAAGAAAAAAAGAAAAAAAAAAAAAACCAACCCCGATCTGTCTTTTTTCTCTCCGCTCCGATGTTTGGAAATAACAACAAATGCCCTCGAATGTGATATTAATTGTATGTATTTGTTTCCGGATCAGAGAATGGCAAGCTCGGCTCCAAGTTGGTCGGTATTGTCACCGCCCGTGATATCCAGTTCGTCAATGACCACACCACCTTGCTCAAGGACTGCATGACCACCGATATGGTTCTTGCTCAAGAGGGTGTCACTCTCGAGGAGGCCAACAGCATCTTGTGCCAGTCCAAGAAGGGCAAGTTGCCCGTCGTCAACAGCAACGGCGAGCTCTGCTCCCTCCTCGCTCGCTCGGATTTGCTCAAGAACCAGAACTTCCCCTTGGCTAGCAAGGCTTTCAAGTCGAAGCAGTTGCTCTGCGGAGCTGCCATCGGCACCCGCCCCGATGACCGTGAGCGTCTTAGCTTGTTGGTCGCTGCAGGCTTGGATGTCGTCGTCTTGGATTCGTCCCAGGGTAACTCGTCCTTCCAGATCGAGATGATCCAGTGGATCAAGGAGACTTATCCCGAGATCGATGTCATTGCCGGAAACGTTGTTGTCTGGGAGCAGGCTGCTCGCTTGATCGCCGCTGGCGCTGACGGTCTCCGTGTCGGTATGGGCTCTGGCTCTATCTGCATCACCCAGGAGGTCATGGCCTGCGGTCGTCCTCAGGGTACTGCCGTCTACAAGGTCGCCCAGTTTGCGGCCAAGTACGGTGTCCCCGTCATTGCTGATGGTGGAATCGGTAACATTGGCCACATCACCAAGGCCTTGGCACTCGGTGCCTCCGGTGTCATGATGGGAGGTCTCTTGGCCGGAACGACCGAGTCTCCTGGTGAATACTTTTACTTGGATGGCCAGCGTTTGAAGAAGTACCGTGGTATGGGTTCGCTCGATGCTATGGAGAAGGCTGGCGATGGCGGCAACGGCTCGACCAAGCGTTACTACTCCGAGTCAGACTCTGTCAAAGTCGCACAGGGAGTGTCTGGTTCGGTCGTCGACAAGGGCTCAATCAAGAAGTTCGTGCCTTACTTGTACACTGGCCTTCAGCACTCGCTCCAGGACATCGGTGTTGACAGCATTGAGGCCATGAAGGACGGTATGCGTGAGGGCTCTGTCCGTTTTGAGCGTCGCACAGCTGCTGCCCAGGCTGAGGGCGGTGTTCACTCTTTGCACAGCTACACCAAGCGTCTCTTCTCGTAAAAGAGACGTCTTATTTAATATCTTCGCCGCATCTTCATCATTCTATCCATACACACATCTCACTCATTTCCACTGTACACAACCAAATAAATGAACATGTTTTCATTACTCCACATAAACATTTTCGGTGCCTCTCAAGGTCTTCATTTCTCCATTGAGATCTTTCTGCGGAAATATTGGTTCTGTCGCGTTGCTGGCTTGTCCTTTCGAGTTTGACCTGTAGAAAGCTTTGGCCTTCCACAAGCCAGAATCTTCTTTTTGACGAACTCCTTCTTTCTGTCTCTCAAAAGTTGTAGGATCCGGGGGTTGCAACTTTGCGTTTCTTGCATTTCATAGGCTCCCGCCAAGAACGTCGAGATGTATTGCGAAGGTTTATATATAAGCTCGTGTCTCCAAATGAATCATCGCGAATGCACTTCCGCGTGCCTTCCTACATTTATTCTTTGACTTGTGGAATCGTCGCGAGCATTTTTATCAGTGTTGTCGAGAATTGAAGCAAGACCGCCTAATTTCTTTGGATGCTTTTTTTACCTGTGTTTTTTGTGTGTGTGCTGTGTTCTTTTCTTCTCTTTTAGCAGACAGAAACGGTCAACACTGTTGGGCAATTGCGGTGCCAAGGTCGGCAACTCGGCATCCTCTGGCTCTGTTAACATTAAATCCTTTCCTGTCATTTACTCTGCAACTAGTTTACAAACAAATTAATAGCCATATCTCTAATACCTGTTTCTACTGGCGTCTTTTCACATCTTGCAAATATCGACCATGCGACGTCGAATCGTTGCTGCGATCTCGGATGAAGAAGCATTATATTGCAACGAGTAAAGCGATGAAAATTGTGAGAAGAGAGTGAAGGGGGAAAACAAGTGAACCTAACAGCAGACGCGGAAAAGGGAAGAGAAACCAGCAACAGAGGAACAGAGGAGCAGGTAGAGCGATTTCAATTAAGGAGGATGGTCCGCGAAAAGATTGGAGGGAGGGATAAAGAGGGATGATTCGAGTATGACAAATGTGTTACGAAAGAAGAGCGACATCCAGTCGTTGTTTGTAATAGACCTTTGTGCGACGCGTCCTGAGGCATTTGCAATAAGTTGTATTTTAATTGTGGGATATCAAGAACATCCTCCCCTTTAAGACTCCTATTCTCCATACTTGACGCATCATCTGCATGAAATCTCAGCATCTTTCGACTAAGCTCTAGTCCGGGCATTACTCGGTAATACCAAAGACGCGAAGGCTGCGATCCAAGCCGCCGGCAACGAGGTAGTCGCCCAATGGTCCAAACTTCAAACTTGTGATCTCAGCCGTGTTTTCCGTAAGATTAGCCAACTCCTGCCACGTCTTAACCTTAAAAACGCTGTTAATGAGAATATAAAAAAAAATAGAAGGAAGACGTTAGTATGCACCCTTTGAGACTGTATCATTCTGGTAACATGATCCAACTGCTTACCGGATATCAGTGCCTCCAACACCAAGATATGTTCCGGACTGGTCCCAGGCCAAGGCGTTGATCACACCCTGGTCTGCAACCTGCAACTTGTGCACAATCTCAAGTGTCCTCAAGTTCCAAATGCTCACTTCGTTATTCTCTCCAGCAGCCGCCATCAGGTATCCATTCTCACTAAACGTCATAGTCTTCACAGCTCCGACATGGCCTTCGAACGAAGCGACAGCCTCTTTTGTGCGAACATCCCAAATCTTGACAGCAGATTCCGTCGTTCCCGTGCCGAACAACAGACCGTCAGGATGGAACGCTGCAGAGGAATAACCCTTGGTCACATCATCTGAGCGAGCCGTCAACAGCGTCGATCCTGTCTCGAGGTCATGGAATGCCCACGAGGAATCCATGGAAGCGGTCGCAACGTAGTCCTTAGTTGGGTGCACGCACAATCCAGTCACCTCTGCACTGTGTCCCGAGAGCGTATGTGCGGCGCTGTATCCATAACTCTTGTCTGCACTGGCAGTCCAAATCTTGACTGTCTGATCTGCAGATGCTGTTAAAGCCATATCCTGACCAGCCTCCTCTGAACGTCCTGTCCATGAGACATGTGTAATCTTTTTTGAGTGTCCCTTCAATGTCGCCACAACTTTCTCCTCTGATTGACTGAACACCAACGCATTCTTGTCGTTGCCTCCTGTCAACACCAATCCATTCTTGGCATCCAAATCCAAGCTCGTGATGCCTGGCGAGCGAGCCGCATGCAACCCTGGGAAAACTGCGCGCTGGGTGTAGGTTTGAACAGCTTCTGCAGTCACATTGGCCTTGCGCCTGCGAGTCTTTGACAAAATAGCGGTCGTAGCTTCAAGTTTTCCACGAACTTCGGCTGACAATCCTGAAGCATCCTCCATAGCAACATCGGCAGTCTCCCCAGCAGCAGCGGCTTTGGTTCCCAAATGTGCCTGAACATTGGCGAGAGCTCTACATAGATGTTCCCAGTTCGATATATGAAATATGTGATGTTTTAGCGACTAATGGAATCAACATGAGCGATTCAGCTTCATGAACACCAAAATCTTCAGGCTGATCAAATCAAGGACTTACTCGCGAGCGGCATCGCGCTCCTTCATCAGACGAGCAATAACTCTGCACGCAGCATCATGTTGGTAAAGGGCATGGCTGAGTTCCTGACGAACCTGCTGATACTGCTGCTTCAAAGTAAAGGTCTCGAGCATAATTGAGTCCCATTCGTTCTGAAGGACTGAGAGGATTGAAGGGATCGAAGTCATAGCAGGAGGACGGGGCTTGACGGTACCGGGAGCTACAAAACACGCGTAACACAGTTGAATATCCGTGGTTAGGAAACTGAGGGGTAAAGGCGCTCTGCATGCACAACAACATCGCTAGATTCTGCTGTGATACACGTACTGGACTTAATATCCAAAAGGTCCTCGACCGACAGCTCCTCGCCAGAAACGGGGTCCTTGCCATTGTCCTCGATGTACTTGACGATCAAGCGGCGCTCATAGACCTGACCGCTCTTTTTCGATACCACGGGGTGCTCGGGAGCCTCACCAGAGACTATAAAGTCGCGAGTTATAAAAAAAGATTGTTTAGATTGTGAGGGTGCTCGATCAGATCTCGCGCATCTTGTTTATCGATGATCCTGAAGGTTCCATCCACACCCATGGATCGGGATGCGGATGTTAAACTTACTTGCGCAAAACATGTTCCTGAGGAGTGAGGGCTGGCGATGGTGAGGAGGTGATGATGAATGCAACGAAATGAAAACGACAGGGTTTCTGGTGGCTTTCTGCCGTCGTTGTGAAACGAGGACAATGGGCGCGAAAATTACGTCACCGAAGTGACGAAACTCTCACGCCCAGCCCCGAATCATCATTTTGAGTGTGTTTCCGGACACACAAAGTTTTACGGTCCTACTGAAAAAGATCAAACTCAACGGTTAGACTTACTCAAACGATGTCTTCGTTGTTGTAACATTTAAAGCATCAACAATAGACTTACAGGCTATCAGAGCCATAGGACCGGATTCGCGACCACGTATCGCTTCAACGCGCGGGGCGAACCCCAGGTACGCGCTACGGTATTCAAAAGAGGACAGCTTGGTTAATCCTCGAACTATCACTCTCACCCCATTTCTCGCTGTCCTCTTGTGGATAGCCCCAAAACGACAACAGCAATAAAGAAGCTCGTGGAAACAAGGAAATACAGAGAAGCCAAGCAAATGCTGGACGTAGTCCAAGAAGTGAGGAGAGAATGAGAGAGGGGAAAAGAAACGTAGAGAGAGTGTACCGGCTGTGGAGAGAGGGAAGAAAAAGGCATTCTGGGCTTACCTGAAGCGTCCAATGGTGGCGAATGGAGAGGAAGAAAAGAGAAGAGAAGAGAAGAGAAGAGAAGAAAGAGGCTCGCTTTTATACTCTTCCGAGTCAAAGAAGCTTCCGGCTTGAATGGTGGCGCAAAAGAAAGCGCAATAAACAAGCTCTGTGTATCGAAACGGGATGGACCGTGGTGGATGACGATCAATAATTATGAATAAACAGTAGCGACGCAGAGCTACAGCTTTGCATTTCGGTATCTTGGATCAGAAAGCTAGGATACACCAGTCTACAGTGTATTGGCCAATCAGCCGTCGTCGTAGGTGACGTCGATTATTTCAACGGAAAAATTGGTGGCGCTAATCGCGAGAACAAAAGTTATGCCAGTGAAGATATGGATTTGCGGCGTCTTTTCGATGAGGAAGGCCGAGAACTACAAGAAGCGATAGAGATGTTATGTTTGCGCCACCAGAAAACCTCTGCAAGGCCATATAGATGGTAACTACAGCGAATTAAAAGACGCCCCAGAGAGGGTGCGTAATCTGCAAACAAATGTAGTCTACAGCGGCTTTAGCAACAACGTCCGAGTCCTAGTACTCTAGAGCGGTTACTGATTTATTGACTGATATACTGCGCTGACCACTGCCACGGTCACCGTCCGAAAACACATCTGACGCCTCTGCTAACCACTTTGACATGCTACCCCTGACGTAACAGCATGCGTGTTTGCTATCCCTTGACGCCTCTTGGCGCGTCTGGTAATCAAGAGTACAGGGATCAGGACCAGAATAGAGCCGCCGCACTCACTGCCGAGCTAAGCAGCATTGAATGACTGCACCTCTCCTCACACTAAAAAAACGCGCTGGTCAAAATATGTCGTTGCACATCGCTGGGTTTATGCACCCCACCTCCGCTGCGACCAGCCTCTTCGCAAATAGCGATGAATTTTTTGGGAGCAAACCCAAGCGGCCGCCAAACGATCTAGATGTTTGACGACAGTTGTCTTGCCCCCCTTCCCCAATCTTCTTACATCGGCAATCCCAAATAGACCGCTCTATCCGAAAAACCGCCGGCTTCCACAAATGACATCCTTGCAGCATCTTTTAGACATAGAGCAAGACGCCACACGAAATAAAGTTGGGAGGATGAGACTGAATTGTCGGGGATGACATACCGCTGACTGTCCAAGCATACATGGTAGTGATATGGCTATTGTTTGACAATGTCTGCTTTCTACTTGACAGCCCAAACCGACGAGGAGGGTCTCTGTCCACTCCACTATCAACAGAATATCGATTTAAAGGGAATTAGACCAAACAGATAGCCCTGGCCTCTTGCCGTATTTCCAGTGTTACATAAAGGGTTGATTTATTTTCAAACTTTTGCGTTCATAAGCTGTGCCCTCAGTTGAATAATGTTCGCCCTTTGACCCTCCGGCAACGATGCAATGTCCGCAGGAGTCAATGCTAGGACTTGAGCAACCAACGCTTTTTGTTGCTCTGTGGTTCAATGAGGTAAGAATGAATAAATCAATCAGTTAGCCCAAGCGACTGATTTCATGTCTCTATTTAAACAACGAAGAGTGATTTGTAACGTACCGAGTGAAGGTGCCATTGGAGCACCTGGCTGAGGCTGAGGAGGCTGCGGCGCCATATTTGGATATCCTGGTGGCGCAAACTGATGTTGCTGCTGAAGATGTGGTGGCGGGGGCATTCCCATGTGCTGCGGCGGCGGGGGTGGTGGGATATGTTGCTGCGGAGGGGTAGGTGCATTTGGCGTCGGAGCCTTCGGCCCTGGCATTGCAGGGAACATTCTCTATGAACTCAGAACGGTCAGTGCTTGTCAAAAATGCATACTTGCAGGCCACTTGTAGGTCATGACACAGTCGAAGTTTTATATACCTGAAGCGAACTGGGCTCGACCAAGTTCATCATGAGCAATGCCTGGAACAACGCATATGACAACTGTGGGTTCTCGTTCAAAACTGTCTTGGCTTTCTCAGGCTCAGTGGCGCCCAGGACTTTCATGGACGAAATCAAATCAAACACATTTTGCGGTGTCATGGTTGCCAACACAGCTGATATCGCGTCCGAAGAATTTGGTCCTGCTGCCATTGGTGGTGGAGGACCTCCTGTCATAGGGAGCTGCGGCCCAGGGGGTCGGCTGTGTGAAAGTGGTGGCGGCGGTGCTACGTTTGGGTTGTTAGCGATCCGAGGGTCCAATCTTGGTGCTGCGCCTTGAGGAGGTACGAAAGACGGTTGCTGCTGCTGGTGAAGGTGAAGAGGCATTGGAGGAGCAGGTCCAGTAGGTCCCAATCCTGGTCCAATATTTCTCATGAACGACCCTTCCTCCAGATCACGACCGCCGTTTCTGGCAGGATCGGCCTCGGCGTAGTCAACCTTCAATGGTCGGTTTCCTATTTCCCTGCCATTGAGATTCCTGACTGCGGAAGCTGCTGTCCTCTCATCCTGGAATTCACAGAATCCGTATCCCCTTGGCTTTCCAGTTTCGCGCTCAAAAACCAGTCTATTCTTGGAGCAAGTTGCTGCGGTTTTAGTTACTGTTCGTTAGCGAGATAACTGGCATCCGAAGAATAAGAACACTGAGCGCCTTGCCTTGTAAGCATATCCTAGCATACCTAAAGGATACGACGGGTCCGACCTCGCTGAAGATTTCAATGAGCTGCTCCTCAGTCTGCTCATAAGGAATGTTCCCCACTACAGTTGGAAACAAAGACAAAAGAAATGTATTAGCATGGGGGGCCATTAATTCACCTGCTGAAGATTATACTACAACAATACAGACAGACAGTTCTTACCAAAGACAACTTTTGAACCGCTCATTGTGGTTGTGGTGTATAATCCAATAAGAATGGAGTCGATCGACCTTCCATTAATGTAGGCTGGCATGACGTCACCTGACTTTTTTTTTTTTTTTGTATTTAACGTGTTTGTTTTCCCTTTCTTCTCTTCTCTTCTTTAACCCTACACCTGTCTCCGTCTTCCCTACGCCCCGTTCTCTTTGTATATAATCCCGCGTCCAGCTTTATCCAGTTTCCGGGGAGCAACACTTTTCTCTGTCCATGTCCGATATTCAAAACTTGCAATCTTATGGTAGGATCTCGATCTTTTTGATCAAAGAAAAAAAATACCTCGCTAGCTTCATCATCTAATCGCATTTCCCCTTTGGTTTGAATGATTGCTAGATCCTTTTGCCGATCTTGGCGAATCG
This sequence comes from Dissophora ornata, assembly GCA_025201705.1. Lineage (NCBI taxonomy): Eukaryota > Fungi > Mortierellomycota > Mortierellomycetes > Mortierellales > Mortierellaceae > Dissophora > Dissophora ornata. The sequence goes on from MU617370.1 coordinate 9,197, forward strand.
GGAGACACCGGCGCTCAGCAGGAGTATATCCGTACGTAACCTACCTTTTTTATTGATCATCTTGATCCCCCCCCAGTTCGGTGAACATTCATCGTACAACGCACCCCTTTACCCCCTTGGTTTATTTTATCTGAAGCGATTGACAGAGAGGAGCTGCAACTCCAAAAAAAAGTGATGATAACTTTTTCTTGCCGAAGCAGGGCTTCAGCAGACCGTTTTGGTCTGCTTCCTGCTCTGACGGTAGTATATTTTATATACGCTTTATGTCATAGTTACACTGATTTTTTTACATCTGTTTGCTATGCTCTTCTCTGTTTCTCTCTTGATGGTGCTATTTCCTTTTGATGGGTATTGATAGTGAATGATGGCTAATAGATCAATTTTGTTCTTATTGATCATGCACAGACATCCGTATCCAGCAGCGCAACGGACGCAAGACCCTGACGACAATTCAGGGACTTCCAGCCAACTTCGATAAGAAGCGCATGCTCAAGATTTTCAAGAAGGACTTTGCCTGCAACGGAACTCTCGTAGAGGATGACGAGTTGGGATCTGTGATCCAGCTCCAGGGCGACCAGCGCACCAAGGTCTTGAACCTCCTTGTGGAAGAGGGCGGTGTTGAGAAGAAGCAGATCAAGCTTCACGGCTTCTAATCGGAGAAAAATGATCTTTTTCTTTCATATTCCCCTTCCCACTTTTGTGTAAACTACCTGTAGTCAGCTGTATATTAAAAAAACGTAATCAAAGCTCAATTTATTGTTTTGCATGACGCTCGTTCCTGACGATGGGCATGCAGTGGTCGTGGGAAATACATGGTAAACTTCAAGGTCAAGATGCAATAAATAGTAGTTCGCAGTACGTTTGTTATTGTTTTGATACTGGTTGCTGGGTTCCCCTTGCATGTTCTTTTTTCTTTTTTATTCAAAAAAAAATCTGGCACACAAATCCATTTATGCCTTGACGGCGTACTTGCGAAGAGGGAAGTGGGTGTCCTTCTTCTGCTGCTTGACAGTCTTGAGGGAAGACTCCTTCTTGGTAAGGCGGCGGCGGATGGCGCGGGTCTTCTTGACACGGAGATCCAGGGGCAAGAAGTTCTTCTTCTGGTAGAAGATGCGGAGCTGGGCACGCTGGGTCTGGGTGATGACGGTCATGACGCGGGCGATCGACTTGCGGGTAGCAGAGCTATCATGAAAAAGAAAAGACACAGGGACAGATAACGTTAAAGCTCATGTTCGTCTCAATCCAATAGCACCGCTCACGCCGAAGTCGGTCGTGTGTGTCGCAGAAGTTCCTTTTGCTGATAAAGATGCCCTTGCCGAGAGAGCTGATCCGTGTGCTGGACAGAGTTGATAGTGCTGCAGTATCTTCAGTCGTAAGGTGGGCAGATCTCATCGCAATACTTCATACTCATGCCGTTATGGTCGTCAATATCCGTGGTCAAGTGCGTCGTACCGGTTGCTGATCAATTCGCTTCAACAGCCAGAATCCGATGCTACACTATCCTAACCAATATCCTGCCACCAAGAAATGCTTTCCATGCCAATGATCCTGGCTCCACTCTGGCTCCACATTTGATCATTTGAAATATGAAAAGCTTGCGATTTGCGCTGCCTTACATCTTGGTCAACTTGCCGGCGGAACCACCAGCAACCTTCTGGACCTTGAGGGAGGCGAGCTCCTGCTTGAGCTCCTCGAGCTGCTTGGTGAGCTCAGCCTTGTTCTTGGTGCGCAACTCGTAAGCCTTGACAGCAGCCTACGTGAAGGGAGATACAAAGGAGAATAACGTGTGATGCGTCAGCTCTAGACATCTCTTATTCTTGATTGATGACAGGTCATCAAGCCATCCTGGTTTTTGTGAAGCCCACACGTCCTCTGTTGGCCTTGTGCTGATGATCCCAGCAATATGCTGCGATTCCAGAAAAGCGCCATAAAGCATTATAGTTCTGGACACTGATGGATGTCTATTTCTGCATGAACTTTCACGAGATTGCGATCCTGCATTGTTGTCTCGCTCAAAAAGCAGCTCCTGGCAGACTGTTGAATCAGAGTTTCCCCATGAATGAACGCGATTTCTTTGAAGCTCCTTTGCATCCGCCATCCCGACAACCATTCCCGACGATAAATCCGCGTTGATATGCATTTTGCATCCACGCAGTTCGGCATCCTGATATCGATGGATGGATCATCGGTTGATGGATGTTTATGCCCCAGTTCCTTGCCCAGTACCATTTGATTTGGATTAGATAGAGGAAAGAAAGACCAACTATGCTCCAATCAGCTGAGTTCACTTGGGAGTTTCGGCTTAATTAAGGGTCCTGATTTGCTGACTTTTGTAAAGTGAAAGCATCAAAGAGGTTGCTCACAGGGAGGTCGCTCTGCCTAAATCGAAAAAGAACACGGAATGCCCTCGTCTTTGTCGACTTTGTACCGACCTGTTTCTTGAACAGGCAGGACGCTCCCGCCCCCTGAATGTAATAGACTACACTGTCTTCACTCGCCTCCTTTACCACGCACTTTTACCGTTTGCATGTTGTCTTCATATTGGAGATTATGTCCATGATCACGTACAAACCTGCACGCTTTTTAAAAATGCCTTCCATCAACTGTTTTTCTCCTTCACAAAAACAAAAACAAAAACAAAAACAAAAACAAAAACAAAAACAAAAACAAAAACAAAAACAAAAACAAAAACAAAAAAGAACCCTCCTTTTCTTGGGTCACTACCACATTTGGTTTAATGAAAAATGACATAAAAGCATTGAACTTTTACGGTGAGGAGATCTTCGCGTTCTTGGCAATCTCTTTCGTCCTTTTTTTTTTTTTTACTTCATAATACGCTTAATTTAAATAGTTATCACCATAGTAAAGTGTACTCCGAGAAAGCTGGTCCCTCTACGATCTACTGTTTGCTTCTTAGAAATCGTGTCTTACAGCGTCTGTTTATTTCTGTACTGCCAGCGTTTTTCCTTGGCTATGTAAGATTGTAGAAATATGCCGTCAAGCTTCATCCCAAATGCATAGATAGGGATCGAGCCATGCGGCACACGCACGTTGTCGTAAAACAACAATGCAAGGCGATCTCAGCTCGGGAAAAAAAAAAAAAAAAGCTGTTCAGGATATGTTTGGAGTTTAGGGCTGGGTCATTTCGCAACCCATCTGTGTCGCACATGTACGCGGTCCCCATTGTTTGTAGTTTATGTTTCTTCTCCCCTGTCGTTTCTTTCTGGGTCATTAGCCTCCTATTCTTTTGAAAATCAACTCTGATTCTGAAGTGAAAAGCGATTTTCGCGATTTTTGGATGTTACACAGAATGTTGCTGTTCAATGCCGAGGGAGATTCGCCTCAAGACATCAAGAAAGGAGGGGGGAGTCAATTGTAGTTCGCTTTCCTATGCCATTCCCACTCGTTTACTTTCTATTCCCACGACATGGGGCATGAAACCAGCTGCTTGCATGGAGAGCTTTCTTCATGCCCCATGCCCACGGATATGGTGATTGGTGCACTCTTCTTGTCGGAGAGGGTTCTTGCATGAGGACCCTTTCAAAATATACCACTCTTGGACAGAAATGACCTAAAATGAGTTGACATCCAAACAACGCATGTATGAGACTGGGCAGTTGTCCAGAAGGGGAAAAAAAGAAAGAGCAGAGAACAGGGGACACGGAACAGGGAACAGGAAAAGAGGAATAGAAACAAAGGATGCAAACCTAAGCATCTCATATGCTCCCAAACAGCAAGCCGGTCCGTTCACTTGCGCCATCAATTGTTAATGAAATCAAGGAAATGTGAGGAATGGATGAAGAAAGAAAGAAAAGAAAAACAAAAACAAAGCCGAGCAAAAAGGAAAAAAAAAAAAAAAGATCAAGAAATAGCATTCATGCAAAAATATGAAAAACTCCCTGGTGCAGATTAACTCCTCAATTGCGCTATTTGCGTCCACTCAATAATTTGTGTCCGTCGCCTAACAGCAGGCGACGGTATTCGAGTGCGTTTCCTCGCATTGCAGGTTTTTTTTTTTTTTTTGCATCGCAATGTCTATTTTGTTGTCTAAGACATATGCATGTATTGTTTTTATTTATTCTAAGATCGGAGGTGATTTTGCCCTCAAAAGTAAAGAAAATCATGCAGAACGAGGGGCAACAGCAGGGCTTACTAGAATGAGTTCCCCTGCAGAATCCAGGTCGCGGGTCATTCAATCTCCTCATTTAAGGTTACGGAACGAGCACAGATATTTGAGGCTCTTGCACCTGATAACTAACAATTGAGAACTCTTGGCGGACTTAATAGTGTGATCGATGGCGAAGGTCTAGACGTAACTGTGCGCTGTAACAATATTTGAACGAGGATGAAGCAAACAAATCTAACCAAATATCGTTGAGAGAGGGAGGACAAATGAGTGATGAACTTTAAAGCGAATGGACCACACATCCAGTTTATCGACTTAGGACCAAAACCCCTTGCAGGACCAAAGCTGGGTGAGAAAATGAGGGAAGCCCCTCTGAAATTCAAGAATGAAATGCCAAGGCCATCTCCGACAGTATGCGTATGAGGAGCAAGTGTTTTCATTTCTTCTTTCCTTCTCAAATAAAAATTCGCTCTTTCTGTCCCCCTTTCCCCCCCCCCCAAAAAAAAAAAAAAAGAACCCCGACGTAACAAATTCTACACTCTCTCGCAAAGCTTTACATTGATACCTTGAACTATCTTCCCCAAGGACAAAAAGGTAGGACGGAATGCGAGCGAGTCGAGTTTAGGGTTTCAGACTGACGTTGCTAAAGAAACGACAGTCATGAGGAGAGTATCTTTGGAAATGCCATAGCTCAAACTTTGCGTTAGTTCGTTCCGCATCGCATCTACTTTTCTTCCAGCCCTATTCTTTCCATGAGACCACGTTCGCATGATCGAAATTGGTCTCCATACTCTCCACACTACAATAACGTTTCTCTTCTTTTGTGTTGTTGAATTGTCCCACTTTTTTTTTTTGGCCGATGGACTTTTGCGACGCTATTTTACTTTCGAGTTCTCTAGATCTTAAATGCATGTGTACGCGTGCAATCTGTATTCCGCCTGTTGCTTCACTACTTTAATTGCTTAAGCATGGAGGAATGAATATCGCCGCAATAATTTAGCACAGCAGGTTGCAATCGCTTGCTAATACCACAATACCGGCTTCGAGGCCACTTTCATTCCATGCCCACTCTTCGTGGGTGATGGGCCGTTGTTAGTTATCGCTGTATCTCTTCGCGCATTGACGCAAATTTTGTGTGTGTGTGTGTGTGTGTGTGTGTGTGTGCGTGTTTGTCTGTTTGGTTTGTTTGCTCTTTCGCATTGTTGTCTTTGACCACCTCTATTGTTACGCGCTATGGGTGTGGGTTGTGTTGTGCGTGTGCCTTTTTT
>MU617371.1:0-14577 GCA_025201705.1 Dissophora ornata
TTTTTCAAAAAAAAAAAAAAATGAAAAAGAAGTCGTTCAAATTGATCATTCATTTAAACGGCGGCCATAAGAATAGTTAACAAACAGCAACGACAACAATCTCAGGTAAATATGCTCATATATTCTTACTTTGCTTTGATGCCTGCTCCAGGGCAGCAGTCCTGCTGGCTGCCCTGATCAGCTTCTGGACGTTGAGTGGCTTCTGGCGGATGCTGTCCGAATGAGACGCAGATCCCAAACTGAAGTGCTACGAGTAACAGATGCACGGTGTCGAACCATAAAAGCGTCAGAGCTGCATTTACGATTTCTTAAAAGAGGATCCTGCTTTTTTTTTTTTTTTTGAGTTCCTGACCCCTGTTACGGTCCAAAGCACAATGCCTATTAAAAAAATATAACCACATACTGTAGGGATCTTATGGACCTTGTCCGAAAGTCTCAGTTGCACCTCTGCGATATCCCGAAGATCAAGCGTCAACGCTATCAAACGCATGCACAAAAAAACCATACGGTCCGTGTTAGATTCATAGACGAGTGTACATTTTTCCAGATACCAAAATAAAAAACTAGGTCATTTGTCCTATCCGTACCATCGCAAGGCATGGCCACCGTGATGTCGAGGTTGATCTGGAGCTCATGGTTGACCAAGGGGTCGACCAAGAACTTGTAGTCGTTGCGAAGGGTCATGTAGTCTCTGATCTCTCCCACAACGAGGACACAGAGGATGGCCGAGATGACCAAGGTCAGGATACCACCGGATCCTGTCCGCTTCACAAATCCTGACTCGACCTTTGGGAACGCATCAAATTCCTTGAACTGCATTTTCTGTGGGGGATTCGTTGTTTTTTTATATGCTGCTCGTCTGTTCTATCCTGTCCGTGTAGCAGTTTGCTCTTTCCTCGGAAGGGGTTTTTCCTGGGTAAACTCGGTGTCCCGTTTTTAGCGTAACAGCTTCCTTCTGTGGCTCCGTGTTCTTCCTTTGCTTTTGTCTTCTTGGGAAGTAAGGGCGGTGATGGAGGCGAGTCCTAGGAGTGAAAGGGGGGAGGGATGCGATCAACTTCAGTTGAGGGAGATGGTTCTGATGGAAGCAAACAGCACGAGTTGATGCGTTGTGATGATGAGGAGCAGCGAAACGGTGGGAAAGCCCATTTAAGGGGTTAGGGCGCTGTGTGTGTTAAAAATTAGTGGCGTCGGTCAGATTTTGCCGCCGAACACTGTTTTCGACATCACATCATCACCACAACCAACTTCGTTCTTGTACCCCGAGAAATCAATTCCCCCCGAGGACTGCACGATGGCACCGATCAACCATCTGCTCACTCTCAGGTTGGCCTCGGACATAAGGCGTTCCGCACTGCGGACTGTGATAACGCTTCGACTTTTCGTTTTTGCGTCAAAGTTGCGGCATCGTCTTTACAGGTTCTGCGAGTTGATAAAGTCGAATTTCATCCATTGGGTACCGACGACGAGGCTGAAGTTCTCGATGTCGCAATCAAGGGTTTCATCTTATCCTTGTTCAGCTGCTCCAACTTTTTGGATGGTTCTTGCTCAGAGGATTTCTTGGCAGAAATAGCACCCAGTGGAAGCGGTGGCAACAGTGGTGAAAACAGCTCAAATTCGATTGGCCCAAATTTCCTTCTCTCACTTGTATCTTTTTCTCAATCACCACTCTCACACACACGCACACGAGCGCTCTCACCGTTAAAAACACATTGTCATTCTGTCTCTCTTCCAATTTCAGTCATCTTTCAAAAACACCACTCCTTTTTGTCACGCTCTCTCTCTTATCTCATACACCCTTGTTAATCTTGCGCTCTTGACACATTTTAAAGGTGACGTTTAACACACTTTCCGAAATAATTGCCACTACGGTGATGGATGATACCCAATACAAACAGCAATCACTACACTCTGCGCTACCTTAGCGAGTCCTATGTCAGTGCGCGGTAGGACGGGGTCGGGTGGTCGGAGGGTGATTAAAGTGTACTTGGTGGTAGTCCATTTCTGGTGCTTCCTTAGCGAGTCCCATGTCAGTGCGCAGTGGGACAGGGTCGGGAAGTCCAGTGCCATTTACTTTGTTCGCTTCTTTTAAGTGTTTATTAATTACTTGCCAGTTTTTTTACTAGAAATTTGTAGGATGGACGACGTTCAAGTAACTGCTGAAATGGTCGAATGACTGAAGGAGTGACTTGAGCATTACGGGAGCGCGACAATGTTTGAGTTTGCTGAAAAGTTCAAGTATTCCCACAGAGACGATGTGGATCGGACCTTTTCGGCTCTAATTTCCAAAAGCTTTCTCCGCAAGGCCACAAGGCACACCTTGCAAAGCAGCTACGAGGTATGGAAACGAAATGAGAGTGAACAGTTCTGGGCAGCAATGGAAGCGACGACACAGGTTGCTACAGATCTAGTTGTTGGTAGTGTCCCTAAGGCAAGAAAAATTGTACTGGGGGACAACCATCAGAGCTCTGGATTCTGCACCGGTGAAGTTGGTCGGTGAAAGGATTTGGATATCTGACAGAATTGCTCACCAGTCAACATTAACCGGCCAACATTAACCGGCCAACATACACCGGTCAACATTCACCGGTCAACATCCCCAGACTGCGTTCACCAACAGTGAGATTTTGAAGGTCGGTGATTAACTTCAACGACAAAATTTGTTTTCACTGCGTTGAAAGTTCACCAAACGACATTGAGGATTCTTCCGAAATCATCAACGTCATTGACTCAAAGTCGCACTTGAAGAACAAGCTCGGTACACCCCGGATCGTCTGGCTGATTTTCATTGTTCCAAAGGACATTTACGATGATTTTCAAGAACAGAACATCTTACAAGCAATAAACTTGATTCCGCGGCCGGGGGGGTTGGTAATAGAGACCAGGAAGTGACGTTTTCTTGCTGTTGATCACCGTTGCCAATGTTCTGCAGCGATGTGGTGAAAGCCAAGTTTTGCCCTACTGATGAAATGTTGTTGCAACAGTAGTTGAACTTTGTATGAGAGAAACGAGAGAAACCGTTCATTCGGATAACTGGTATTTGGGCCTGCCAGAGCAGGCAATGACCCGAAGCTGTCATCTGTTGGGCTTTGGCTGAACGCCATTAAGTCAGAATCCGTGCTTGGACGCGACGATTACTGCCTTTTCGGATTTTTAGTTGAAAACGAATAGGACGTTGCATATCGCGTGGGGCGGTATTGTAGAGCGGAAAGGCTTTATAAGGCTCCTACTGATAGGCAAGAGCCCTCGGATGCATTGTCGTGGGAGTGAACGAGAACCACACGTCGAAAAAGAGTGTGGACAGTTCGAGGTCCGATGCAAGACCTTCATGCATGCGACGTGCAGTCAAGTGACGAACGGTGACGAAATTATGTCAAGAATTTTGCCACCACTTCCGCCACTTCTTTTTCATTCTCTTTCTCTCCTCTGCGATCCAGCACTCTCCTGTTCTCTACCACTTCTACAGACAAATACAATGGCCGAGGACCACCTGAACCTGCTCTGTCTTGTCGACGGAGACACCATCTCAAGAGCATTCTCCGTCATCGCTTCATCGGGAAGCACTGTAGACCAACTCAAAGATCTCATCAAAGCCGAACAGACTGTCGCGTTTAGAGATGTGAATGCCTCTGAACTCACGCTCTGGCGTGTCACTGTCCCCGTCATTGCTGCCCACAAACACGAAAACGTCATTCTCCACTCCCTGGACGATAAAGAAGGACTTTTACCAACAGACGAACTCTCGGATGTTTTCAATGAGAAGTTGCAAAAGAGGACAGTCCACATCATAGTGCAGCGACCACCGCCAGGTAATGTAGACGTGCTTTGCTTTCATTGACACTTTGCCTTTGAGCTTGTCCCTTGTACTAACTTAATGTACTCGCCCAATCGCACTTGAACAGTTCCTGCTCGAGCATCCATTCCACTCCCTGATCATCTCTTGGATGAGTCTATCCGAAAAGCACCGCCAGAATCGCCAAGGCTGGCAAGAGAAGCCTGTAAGTGGGTGACGCTGTCCTTTTTACATTCCAATTTTGACTATGGATTTGCTGATAGTGCCTTGCATTATTATTAGTCAATACGGTTTTAGAAAGGCTCGAGAAGGATGTCTTCCATGCGGACACTTCGATTTCACGCTTCCTTTCTTCATTCGTGAAAGGTGACCTCTCCATCCCTGATGCAGATTGCTGTGTTAAAGGCTTACCACGAACCTGGCTCCGATCAAGAACTTTCGCCGAAAAGTCAACTCAGCCCGCTCTATACCTCTTACACCCAAGGCGACCACACCAGACCACAACGACACCTCCTTCGGTGACAGCACTACACACGATCAAAAAGTTCCAGAACAACGACATGATCACCTTCTTCGGCGTTAGTGGCTGTGGCAAGACGCGCGCTGTCGTAGAAATGCTGGCCCAGAACTGGGGGTTCTACCTTAATGGCAGTCAGGCAGACAGAGGTTCAAAGGATGTCACCACTTTGCTCGAGTCAGCACAGAAAATGCCGACACGATATTTCTCGTCCGATAGGGTGCAGAATGGTCTCAACATTCAGGCGATTACAGGCTGCCTTCTTATTTCGCGTCTTATGGTCCTGCAACACTGTCTGAGTCTCGGCCGCCATGACACATTTACCTGTGACCGTTGGATGTTGCTCCAAGTGTGCCCGGGAGCCTTTGACGCCGCTGTACCGGATGTTTTTGACATCGTTTTCAGGGTTATACTAGACGCCTATCACAACCAGAGGCCAGTGATTCCTTTCCCAAGCTTAAAGGATTTATTGCAGGGGCGATTTCGTCAGGTCCAAGGCCAGATCTCCTCGTTCACCTCCGATTCTCTGACGAACAAGCTTCTCGTTGTCCTCGACGAAGCGCAGACCCTGAGCGATCATGGGAGGGGATATTTCGTGTCACACGCGGATCGCAGAGATCTGAGGTCGATCCTCTCTCCTATTATCCATGGGCTCAGGAACATTTCAGGAAGCAGACGAGACTACTGCGTGGTGACATGTGGCACAGGCATTGACGCAGATGAGCTCGAGGTCCTACTGAGCTCTGGTGGCATTGGAGAAAGCTGGGAGCAGGTCAATGACCGGATTGTCGAGTTCCCAGGCTGGGAAACGGTGGACCAAGTGGCAACCTACATCAACAATCTTGGAGATGCGATGAGCGAGAACGACAGAGTGAGGCTTCATACATTGATACCAGAGGAAGCTGTCCAGGAGTTGTTTTTCAAGCTTCGAGGCCGGTACCGTCCGATCGTCACGACAATCGAGGATATCATCGCCAAAGGATTCACATCGTACTGGAGTGAGGCTATCGAACGCAGACTCAGCGCACTGGTATGCTATCCTGAGCAGTTTCCAATGCACGGGAATCTTTGTTCGGATATTAAAAGGATGCTCGACAAAGTCGCCAGAGACCCAACCAAGTACGCGGATGCCGTCGAACTCGAGCACGTTCTCAAGCAGACTGTTGTTCGTCGAGCTTCTCTGGGACTACCATGGAGCTTGCGAGGAGAGGAGCCGATCTTGGTCGAGAGCGCTTTTGGCCGTCTCCGCATTGCTGCTGACAAGGCTGCAATTGGGAAGAGGGTCAGCACGATTATTGACGAGCCATTCGTATTCCAGGCTGCCTACAACTTTATCAAGAACGAGGACGAAGGGTTCTACAAACACTTCAGGGAGCAATACCGAGACTTACAGGATCCACAATCTGAAGGGAAGGTCTTTGAGAGGCACGCACCCTTGGACCTGATCTACGTCTTTCATAAGAAACAACTCAAGCAAGAACTGTTCTCGATCCCCAAGGCTGCCGTACACTGGCCTACGACGGAACTCAAGACCCCTATCCCACAGTTTGAGCCTGTCACTTTTCCCAGGCGTTTTTTCGAGCACCCAGCAACGATCGTCGGATGGGAAGGTTATGAGTGGGGAGTCCGATACAAGGAGACCTTGACCATGGGCGATTTCATGGAGGCGCACTACAAGCATGACTCGAAGAGAGACGATTCCACGGTACCACCTTTTTACTACCCAAATTCATCTCCATCAGGTCCGGATATCGTCTTTGTGCTGTGAATCGATGATCAGCTCTACCCTGTGTTTGTCCAGAACAAGCTCCCTAAAGATATCTCTCCAGGAGATGTGGAGGAAGCTCGACTGACAGTACATGAGACCAGGCTCAAGGCTTATCTACCGAACTTGGCCACGTACTGCCCTGGTGGAAAGTACCTGAGCCTGATCTACGCCCACCCTGCTGTTACAAAGACGCCACGCGAGGGCTGGAATAGTAGCGACCTTTGGGATTCGGAGTCTGAGATTGGAACCGACCATATCCAAGTCTTCAAGGATGGCGACATGCCGTTGATGCAGCTCCTTATGATTATTGATGGGAGCAATATGCGGGACTTTGTGCCTGGAGGAGTTGTGGACTTGCTTGATAGTGTGAAAGGAACCAAGCGAGTTTGTGGTCAGCTTGGCTAGTCTGGTAGGGCGGAGAAAAAAGCTCATCTTGGAGAAGCAGTAGCGAGAAATGAATAAAGACGGCGCGACTTTTCGATTGAAACCGCCTGTGCTTTTGAAATGACCTCCTCTCCATTGCAGCCAATCGTACCTTACAAATCAATAAACAGCACACATCGACTCTCCATCTCACAAGTCTCTGGTGAAATTCACCAGTGAAAAAAACTTGGCCAGCACCGGTGAAGTTGATCGGCGAAAGGATTTGGATATCTGACTGAATTGTTCACCAGTCAACATTAACCGGACAACATTAACCGGCCAACATACACCGGTCAGGTCAACATCCCCAGACTGCGCTCACCAACAGTGAGATTTTGAAGGTCGGTGATTAACTTCGCCGACAAAATTTGTTTTAACTGTGGTGAAAGTTCACTGGCTAGAAATACTAGCAGTGATTTTAACCGGTCAAAATATCTTAACTGGTTAACTGATTAACTGACCAACTTCACCGGTTCACCGGCGGCAACAACATGGAGAGAGAGAGAGACGCCAAGTTGACTGGTGAACCGGTATTCCGTGATTGACCGAATAAGTTAACCGCTGACGGTTAACCGTCGGTCAAATAAATATGTCGGTCAAGTTAACCAACGTTGGATTTGGTCTTAACCATAGTTAACTTTTGACCGGTTAAAATCACTGGTCTCAATAGCTTCAAGCTTTGAAAGCGAAAGGACTCGTATCAGATGGATCGCGCACAGAGATCGACCAATGCATCCCCGCGATCGAGAACTTCATACTCTTGAACCAGGCGAGCAAGAGTTATCGTAAGACGGTTCCATTGACGGGTATGGAGCAGCCCTTTGTCTCGTTCTCTGAGCGTGAGCTCGCTACCCTGTTTTGGCAAAACGATGCGCTGAGAGGAAAGTTTGAGGAGCTGGTGCTGGTGGACTTCGAGGACAAGAATTTCATACCCTCCATTATTGACCTATCCGAATGGCTTATGAGGAAGGCTCCGGGGTCCCTAATCACAGAGATACTTTCCAACATTGGAAGATGCGAGCCACGGAAAGGGCGCAGAGATTTCAAGGACTCCACATTTGTGATGAGCTTGGACCAGATGCGAGACCATATTCAATCCATTCGGCAGGACAACTTCGATCCCAACACCTACAGGGAAGGGGGCTATACTCTTCGCGACTCTCTTCGAACAGACGGATTTCGTCTTCAGCTGACGGCTTTCAAGATGAAAGAACTTCAGTCGGTCAGATTCAGGCGCCTTCCACATGATGTTTTACCCCACCGAATCACATCCACTGTCCGTGGTGTAGACTATTTCTTGACTGAGATTCGAAACGTGGTGAAGACCAAGCAGGATGTCGAGGACCTTTGGGGCTGTGAGCCGGAGCAGATCAAGATCCTGGGACTCGACCTCGGCCAGGCGTGTGTACTCGGAGCGAGCGCGTTGATCCTCAAGAACCGTTACGACAAAAGGGCTGGTGCCAATCTGGCATCGCATGGTCCAGCACCAGCACCGACACCAACACCAACACCAACCGCTGCTCCTTCTCCTACTCCACCCAATGCTCCTCCTGCTCCTGCTACCTACTACAATCTCGCAGTCAAGCAAAAGGCGGTTTGCCAACCTACGTTCAAGCGCCGACGCTGGATGGAAGAGCAAAAAAGGGTCGTCCCAGGTGACGGAATTCCATCTATCAGCGACATCGAGACAATGCTGCCACCACGGCGCGGCGAGGGCGCCAGCTTTGTGAGTCATGTAGCGAAGTTGGAGCAAGTACAGGGAAGGCTCGACAAGTTTTACAACAGCAACAACCGCTTCAAGAACCATAAGTGGGATGCAAGAAAGGCGCGGGGAGACTGAGTACAGACTTATCACGGATCGGTTGCTCAAGGTAGTTGGCGGGTCGATTGGTAGAAAGAGGGATGAAGCCAACAAGGTTGTCATAGGGATTGGCCTAGGAAAGTTTTCTTCGAAGAGCAGGCTTTCTTCGCTGCATGAATCCTTTCAGTCATACTTCGTTCAAAAGGTAAGAATTTCTGGGAGTATGAAGGCTTTTTAAGTATTGCTTTATTCCTTATATTCTTTTTAGACAGCGCTAATGCAGCCCAGCTTCCTTTACGATTATACAGGCAAGAGCGCTTGGCTACATTATCGTAGGAGTGAACGAGTATTACACGTCGAAGAAGTGCCCAACATGCGAAGAGTTTGTCGGGCAGGTCGAGATCCGCAGACTGTATTCAAGAAGTGCAAGACATACATGCACCGCGACATCATGGCCGGCCACAACATGTGCAATGCAATTCGAGGACATCTGCTCAACCAACAGCGGCCACTCTATCTCCAGCCAAAAGACATAGACGGACATTCCCCGCAAAATGCAAGTCCCGGTGGAGTCAAACGAAAGGCACCTGTCGAGTGGATGGACACTGGCCGTGGATAGTAGACATTTATAGTAATTTAGTTTCGTCCTATCATCCCAAATCTGGAAAGTCTTGTTTGTAACGACTTTCCCCTCCAACCAATGTTCTTGTTGAAAAGTCGGGCACAAGTCGATTGAGGTCTTCGTCTCGGGTGTCCTGCTGTGTCTCAGTCCTACGAAATACAACAAGCCAAGACATTAGAGTCGCGACTGACTGAATTCACATAGGTGAACGTTAATCCTAATTACCAGCTGCTCGTAGTGAACTCAACGTCGCTGAGATAGGTTTCGAGGAAAGGTCCTACACGTGACTTAAGATAAGTGTTTTCGTTTGACGATTGATCGCTCCAAGATTGACCGTAGGTCTGGATTCACAGGTGGTCAATCGATCTCGGAATGCGACCTGGTTCAAATCTGCTAACAAGTGCGACCACTCAAGAGCTTCGCCCACAATGAGTTTCGAAATTGGGTCAACCTTGTCCCTGGTTACTTCGCAGAGTGCCTTCCATGATTCGTCTTCGATCTCGCGGCCGTTGTTGGTTGAGCAGATGTTCTCGAATGGCATTGCACATGTTGTGGCCGGCCATGATGTCGCGGTGCATGTATGTCTTGCAGTTTGAACAATAAAGTCGTCGGATGTCAACCTGACCAACAAACTCCTCGCAAAACGGGGCACTTTTTGGACGTGTAGCTCAATGCACAATTAGTCGTCACACCGTGCCATCGAACAGACAATCGTAGACTGGTCAACTACTTGTAAAAGACTATCAAGTTCAGTGAAGAATCGACGCGTTATTTGCTTGTTATACGGAATCGTGAATGGTGATTTCAGAGTCGCCTACCATTGGAAGGGGGGAGGGGGACGGACATTGGGTGTCTCTATTGCCAAAGGTCTTGTTACAGAAAAGCTCCTCTTGTGACAAATACCTTTCTTCTATCACACGCATCCTAGCTGATCTCTACTCCTTATCGTACGTATCCACTGAAACTGCAGATCATAGTAAAGAGCTGGTGTTGAATGTTCTCTTGCTGTTAACATGACTTCTTTCTTGGTCGTGCGATGAGGTGTTGGTTGGTTGCAAGCCACTCGTTGATATCGTGAGCAAGGACAGCGGATATTTGATGTAGCTGGAGCAAAGAGGCAATGAATAAACCGACAAGGTCAAATATCCATCCCCTATGCCAATTGACGGCAAGGAGCCAATTTGACGCTGTTTTCACCGTCGACTTTGAACGTCACGGTCACGGTGGGGGGTGAGGTGCGCCCCTTTCCACGGGTCACGAAACCATTCCCATTCATGTACAAGGGACCATTAGGCATTCAACTTTCTCTTCCCCATCCAGGAACACCGGCAGCAAACATCAATCTTTTCGTTCTTTCGCTGCAACACACAGACAATATGCGTACGGCCGTTCTCCTATCCCTCTTGCTCGCCTCTCTTTACGAGGTGTCTGCTGTCGAAAACACAAGTCCTTTCCTTGCTTGGTCGCCTCAAGAGTAACGTCACCCAGCCACCGTGGGCATCGTGTTGCATTTGGAGAGCATTGACACGACGAAATCTGCTGACGCTGCTTCATGACGCGGTCTATATTGAATAGATTCACCGTCAGCAACGAGTTAAACACCCAGGTCATCTCTGTTCAGGATCTTCAACGGGGCGTATACGATCTTGTCGATTGTTCCCACAAGGCGATTCTGGTTGTTGACGAACCCGAGGTATGGCTTGCAAGAGGACCTTTGCAAAGTCCAACGGTTATCAACAGCAGCAAGTGTCGAAAAGAAGGGGAAAAGCAAGCATTTGCCAGTAGTTAACCGTGCTCTTCATTTCGATCAAATCTTAGCTTCACGCCGCCGACTTGGGACAAAAAGGAAGGGACAAGTTGAAGGTACGGACAGGATCAATTGGGAGAAACTAGTGTCGTTCACTTTAACTGCCAGGATGGAAGTCGGGGGGGGGGGGGTTTTGTAGAGTCGTGATATTGATTGGCGCATCTTCTTTTGTAGAATCAAGTCCATGGCGCCGAAAGCTCTTTCCAGATTCCCTTTGTAGATGGCCCCGTCGATCTGGAGAGGTTGGCGCAACGTCTTTCTCAGAAATGCCAGACGCGTTTTGTCGACGCTGATGAAAGCGAAGGTGCGAAGCGGTTCAGCAAGGAGTTAAATGCAGCATGGGTGGGTATCAACAAAAAAAAGTCGCATATTGTTAACGCATTATTTACCCTCCGTTGGACATAGATGCTGTGAGCTCTGTTCATGGTCCCTCGGTCATCTACAAGAAACTCACGTCAGAGTGCGTCAAGGAGAATGGTATGACCTAACAACTGGTGGATCTTCTTCCTAGCAATTGCTCGCGCCCACGTTGTCACTACATCACTTCACTCCTCAAGCTAACACTGGCGATATCATTTCTCTTTCATGGCTACACAGGCAATACATTGGAGAACCTAATCAAGGAGATCCGCGATAAATTTCAGGACAAGTTTTTGGTGTTGTACTCATCAAGCCAGACCAAGGAGTTCCCCACCAAGCACCGGTTGAGTGCTCGTCAATTGCCAGGAGATCCAACGCCTACGAAGCAGGCAGGTCTCTTCCACAACTACACGTTCTTCTCTCAAGGAATCTTTATGGGTCTGCTGATTTCTGTGATCGTGGTCCCAATTGCTTTCGTGGGCATTTTCTGGAACCTCAGCGTGCAGCAGCCACAGCGCTTCGAGAAGAAGCAAAACTAGACCCGGCGTTTCGATGTGATAGCATATGGCGTGAATCGCCGAACACTGTCCTTTTTTTCCCCCTCTTCAAATATACATGTCTTTGGTAGCGTTTGCCGGTATTAAAACGACGTTGTGTGGTGTATTAGGCAGCAGAGTGCATGGGCGATAAGATGATACACATGTTCAACATCAAATGAAATAAGCCACCGTAGACAGGCACAGCTGCGTGTAGTGGGGTAGAGTGGGAATGTAAAAAGGGTACTTTGCCGCTCATCTCGACTCGTCCCATTTCCCCTCCCTCTCATCTCTCGACGTCTCTCCGTTCGCTCGCCTGATCCATACAAAGAGTTGCCTGGAAACACAACTGAGCAACAGCGACTTTGTGTTTGTTTTCGATCAACGAACGGACAAGCAAAGACGCGCTCACGATCCAGTCACATCTGCTACAGGCATCCCCCCTCTTGAACAACCATACAACCATACAATCATCCGCAAAACCGCATTCCACTCTGGAGTCGTACCCACCACTGCCACTATCGCCTCGGATCCCGAGTCGCCGTCCTTTTACTTGCGGGGTTTTTTTTGCTTCTTCTCGGCATCATTTGTCCAGCGTCAAAGAGACGTTTGTCGAGAACCACCTTGTTTAGAGAAAGACTGGGACAGAGCGAACCGGAGTACAAGCACATCTTAAACCCCTCCTACCTGACTACACACAGGGCCTGCGCATGCAGACGAATCCCCTTACCTCGGCTGATCCAGCCTACCCTTACAACTTCCAGGCCACCCCGCAATTCCAGCAACAGCAACAACAACAGCAGCTGTCGATGCAACCCATGGCCCAACCACAGCAGCCAATGCCGATGCAGATGCAGATGCCAATGCAGGTGCAAATGCAGATGCAGCAGCACCCGATATTTCAGCAGCCTCAGCAATCTCTCGCCTTTGCTCAGCCTCCTCCTACTCCTCCTCCAGTACAAGGACTGATGAACAACTTCCCGCCACAGCCTTTCCAGCCCTCACAGCATCTGTACCAGCAATTTCAACAGCAACAACAACAGCAGCAGCAACAGCAGCAGCCTGTCCAGCCTGTCGGTGTCACTGGCACCAATATCATGTCAGGCATGTCCAACCCCCAAGGAATGGCTGGTCTAGGCCTCGTTGCGGCGGGGTTCAATCCACCACAGCCCCCACAGCCTCTCACCAAAAAGGATATCTGGGCAGCACAGCAGGCAAGTCTGCGGGCACAAATGAACAAGAACAACCTGAACGCTGGGATGATCGCAGAAGGAAGTTTAGATGTCGCAGCACAAAAGGAGAAGTTGCAGCAAATGTTCCAACATCAACAACAGGCTCAGGGCACAACGCCTGCCTCGAGCACAGGATCAACAGCCTCGACGCCGAGTAGTAGTAGGATAGCAGGAGAGAGCACGCCCGTAATACCACCAACTTCTGTAGGAGACGGCACGGGTTTCGTCTCATCTGTGAGTGCCTCGCCTATAACCGCTGCTGGAATCGTGTCGAGCACAGTGACACCGATCACGGCTTCATTCCCCCCTGCGCCCACCGAATTATCAACACTGTCAGCACCGGCGTCGATTATAAACTCGCCACTTACAATGGCTAATAGTTCTGCCATGTCAACACCTACCCCTGCAGGAGTATGGGCCGGAGGAGCTGAAATGCCGTCTCCCGTATTCAACCCCGTTGCACAAGGACTCCAGTCACCCGCAGGCGCTATACCAAATGCACGCATTCAGAAGAAATTCCGCCAGCAGCAATTGCAGCAACAGCAGCTGCAGCAACAACAACTGCAACAACAACTACAGCAACAACAACAACAGCAACAACAGCAACAGCAGCAACAGCAGCAACAGCAGCAACAGCAGCAACAGCAGCAACAGCAACAACAACAGCAACAGCAGCAACAGCAGCAACAGCAACAACAACAGCAACAGCAGCTCCAACAACAACAGCAACAGCAGATTCCTACTCAGGCACAATCTCTTGCACTCAACCAAGCACCGTTGGCGTTGCAAGCAGGACTTCAGCAGCCCCAAGGAAACAGGATAATGCCACCTAATATTCAGCAGCAACTGCAACACAACCAAATCATGCTCCAGCAATTGCAGCAAAAGCATTTTCAGCAACAGCAACAGCAACAACAGTTGATGCAGCAGAGGCTGGCTATGAAGAATATGACGCCTCAACAACAGCAGATGGCCCAGATTCAGTTTCAACAGCTTCAGCAACAGCTTCAACAACAACAGTTGCAGCAACAGCAACAATTGCAAGCGCAGCAACAGCAACTTATAGCCCAAATGCAACAACAATTTTTGCAGAAGCAGCAACAGTTGCAATTACAACAGCAGCAACAGCAACAACAACAGCTGCAGCAACAACAACAACAGCAGCAACAGCAGCAGCAACAACAACAACAGCAGCAACAGCAGCAGCAACAACTTCAACAGCAACAATTGCAGCAACAACAACAGCAACAACAACAGTTGCAGCAACAACAACAACAACAGCTGCAGCTGCAACTACAGCAACAACAACTGCAACATCTTGCGCAGCATCATCCGCAAGTGACTCAGACTGTCAGACCTACACCCAACAGTATACCAGGCGCACCGCTAACTAGCCCACAGCCGATCCCGGTTGCTAGCACGCCTACTCTGTCGGCGAGTGCTCAGCCCCCGATCGAGCTGGATATCAACGGGCAGGTAGTGCAGGCGGTGAGTGATCCTGTGATTCATCGTCCAGCCATTATTGCGTGAAACTCGCTTTGCAGTGGGATTTTTTCTTTTCTTTTCTGATCAGCCCTGTTGCATCTTCCTCGACAGCTACTGGAGTTGAACAAGGCTTTGATCTGCGTTTGCATCGATTACCAGACACATCATCAAACAGGAGATCCAGATTTTGTATTGTAAGTCCAGCAAAAAGCACGATCATGAGAGTACCTTTTTTT